>MNCI01038015.1:625801-769771 GCA_015680685.1 Gnetum montanum | reverse complement strand
TTGTTTCGTTGGAATGGTGGTGGCTCTTTGAAGATGCATCCTCATCATANAACATTAGTTAACTTCTTTTCCTTAACATTTTGCAATTAATTTTATTTTTGTTCATTTCCATCTTGACATCCACTTCACTGATGCCATAGTTGTCCCTTTTTACCTATCTTTCTTACTCCTTTTCTTTCTCCATTCTAACGCTACCGGAGGTTCGTGATTAGTCATGGGGGTACGGGGCCTGATTTTTTGATTTTTCTCCTAAGCCCTGAATTTTCCGTTTCTCTTCCTAACCCCTACACCTTCAATAGTCATCACCTACATCTTTCCAAATCCATATCAGCCATACCACAACTTAGCCAATGCGTTTACACCGAAGCAAGGTATTATTTACATGATGATTCAATTACCCTTGCTAATATATGATTGTGTCGTGTGTGCAGATCGCGACTAAATAAACAACGGATTGGATCTAGAGTAAACACTTGGAATGGAGCAGCGCTGAAGCAGCTATGCAAGGAGTAGAATGGATGATGCGCTTACAGATGGACAACAGAAGGTGCAATCTAGGCGTTGGTAGCAGCAAGACTCTTCTCTCTTCTTCTCTTCTCTTCTCTCTCCTCTTTTCTCTCAGCTGCCAAATGTGGCCTGATGTCATTGTAATAAGGTGTTCACCCTTGTTGTCATGAACACCAGTTTTGTCAAGTCTTGTAATAATGAACCGTTCACATGTCATTCCATTAGTTCCATTCCCCTTAATAATCCCATCCCTACCTGATATTATTGTAAAGAACTCAAGGACGAGTTTTCATTCAGTCATGGGGGTATGATGAGATGCGAATTGCACAGGCTGCGATATCGCATCCCCTACAATATCGCGTACACAATATCGCGTCGTTTCCTGCGATATCATAGTCCGCTGCCAAATCTATAAATAAGAGGCGGCACTCCCCTCATTTGACATCATAGGTGTAAAGTAGCGAAGCTCTAGTGGATTGATCACCCCAAAGATAGAATATTTTCCATGTGCCCGCAGTAGGAGTCCCCCAAGTGAACGGTTCTTTATTCGAGCAGCTTTGTACCTGAACGCAAGTTGTGTACGGCAATAAAGATGAGCTTTGTGGATAAACCTTGCAGTGTATGGATAGGTTTAATTAATGTTATTTATTGCTTTCCTAGTAACGCGGCATGAGTACGACTTGGTTACGAGCGTTGACGAACATGTACGGCTAGCCAAGGAATCGGCTACTCATCGCAATTAGATTCTCTCACCCTTTCCTCCTAGAACGTGGAACAAGTACCACTTGATTACGAGCATCTACAGATGTGTACGGCTAGTCAAGGAATCAACTACTTGTCACACTTAGGCTAGTTAGGTGCCTCAGTACGACCACTTCGAGCACGTGTGTTACGTGTGGTAATCCCAGTAACGATTAGCGTTTGGTAGCCACAGTTGCACAGTTCATGGTGTGTACGACAAGTGGGAATGGATGCTGATGCTAGGACTTAGTGTTGTAGTTAGAATTAGTTTTAGTTTCTCAACCCTTCACCATTTAGCATAGAAGATAAATCTATAAAATACCAAAAAAATCATATACCTCAGACTTGCTTAACCATACACCGTGACATATACAAGTAAGTCTGGGAAGACAACGAATGATTAACCCCAAGTGTTCCATGGGGCGTTTAGGCATTTAGTCTGCGAAGTTCGACCAGATCACGCATGCTACGCTCATTTTGTATGGTTGAGTGTAGGGATACCTCGCCACTCATCAGATATCACTTTTAATATTTTTTTTAATAGATTATTGGATTTCTTTACATAAACATGGGTTTTACACTCATGATTCAGACTATCATTATGGAATTTTTTTTTTTTTGCATAATTTTTATTTTTCTAAAGCATTTTTGCTTGTGAAAATGACTAATTCTAAAATGGTTAAGAAATCCTTGGATCTTAAAGTTTTTGTAGATTAGTGCAATACTTTTATTGTTTGAGAATGAAAAGTGGATTTTGATTATTCTAAAGTTCCTTGTTGAATTAAATTAGAAAATATTTATTTTATTTTTTAAAGTATTGAAAGAGAGATTATTAGTAGCATTGGTATAATCCTCTAAACAAAGTTAAAAATATTACTAGATGATGTATAATGAACACACTATTTTGTAGACATTGATTTACAACAAAGGAAAACAGCATTAAAACTTAAGGCAACTAATCAATGTTTTTTTCTAGAAAATTACATACTATAATTTGTAAGGATATTGCAAGATTATTATTTTGAAGGCCATGTTATTAATATATATTCTCTTCTCAATAAAAAAGTTGTTCATGAGAAAAAGAAATAAAAATTTTTAGAAAAGAGAAATAATAGTAATTTTCAACAGGTACACATATAATCTTTTTCAATAGGTTCTTAATCTTTTACTAATCCTTTTAAATTTGAAGGTGCCAATAAGCTTTTAACATCTAAAGAGAATTCCTCTTTAGAAAAAAAAAGTGCTTTTTAGTAAGGACTAGCAATGAAATTGTTAATACAAAAGGATTTTGGTTAGTGCAATGCAAAAAAAAACAGAAGACTATAGATACTAATTTCAATTCAAAAACCCGTAAGGTATCTTCTTCTCTCTCTACTTCTACTACTATTCCAAATGTTCTCTCATTAAGTAATGTTTTTTCTTTCATAGTGTTACGAATTATAAAATAAATACTAAGATTGAAAAATCAAGGATAGAGGCCTCCTCTTCTATTTCTCAATGTTAATTTTATCATAAAATGTTTGGAATCTTTTTGATAACTCCCAAGAAAAGATTGCTTAGGAATATCTTTCAAATTATCTCTAGATTTTCTTTTCCTACAAGAGATTAAGATTTTAGTGCATTATATTAGTTTTTTGGTAAATGCATTTTTAAGAACTGCTTATATATATATATATTTGTTGCTCATGAAGATAATAGAGGTGATATCATTTTAGTTTCTAAAAATTGGACTAAAAAAGTTTTGAATTTTAAATCTAATAGCTTTGGAAAATTAATTTGGATTATTTTTCATAGTGAAAAAAGGACTTTTGACTCTATAATATTTATGCTTATAATAATTTGAAAGATTGATCAAAAGTCTAGAAATTTCTTTATCTCTCCTAAAAATTTCTTGGATTATTAGAGGTGATTTTAATAAAGTTGAAACTCATTTTAGTAAATTTGGTGGTGTTCTTTCTGATATGTTCTCTCAAGAAAAGGAATGTTGAAGTAATTTTAAAAAAAAATATTTTCTTTCTAATGTTAGCTCTATATTTGCATATCATTCAAATGAAAAGAATTATACTTGGTATAATTATCAATAAGGAAATGATAGAATTTATTTTCAACTTGATAGATTTTACATCTCTAATGTTTTTTTAGAAAGCATACAAGAAAGTTGAAATGCAGACAGATGCTTCTTTTTCATACCATTTTTCTATCAATATTTTCTACCTCCTCTTTGGGATTCATTGTTACTCTTATTGAAAGAAAGAGCTTTTTTGTATGATGCTGCCATGTTCATAGGACCTAGTGGAAAAAATATTTTAAAGTCATTGTAGACTACAAAATAAAACCTACAGGTAATATTGGTTAGATTGATTAATGGCAGTGAACTACTTGTAGAGTTAGAAATTATGCTTGATGATTTAGAAAGTAATTTGCTAAGTGAAAGCATCAAGTTAAAGAAGATCCTGTAGAATCTATTAAGAAAAAGAAAAATATTTGAGATCAAAATTTCTTTAATTTTGAGACTCAAAAAGCCTTGGCTAGATTTTGTTTTGTTAAAGAACATTAGGACAATTTTGAAGCTAAAAGTAGTCTCACTAAAACTTACATGTCTTGGCTGAAAATTAGAAATGAACTATGTAAGGAGTTTTTGAAATTTCTCAAAGGGTTAAGTACCTAAATTGGAATCACTTTATATAAATAATTCCATCAACACAAATCCTAAGATTATTAATAGTTTATTAGCTAGTTATTTTTCTTTTTTTTTTCTTTTTTTTTTCTTTTTTTGAAGGTTTTATCAAGAAAACCTTCGAGACCTCTAGTACATATCTTCCTCATCTTATAATGAAAGCACATTGAAGTATTCTTGAACTAGAAATTCCAATGAAAGAAATGAAAGCAACAACTTTTATTTTAGCAAAAGGTAAATCTCTGCAATTTGGTAGTTTTCGAATTGAATTCTTTAAGAAGCATTGGGATATTATTGAAGATGATCTCTTTCATGTTTTCCAATAATCTATTTAAAAAGTTTCTCTTACTATAAATATTAACAAATATCTAATTTATTTATTTCTAAAAATGATTATCTTCAACATATTAGTAATTAGCGGGCTATTACTCTTCTTATGAATACTTAGAAAATTTTAAAAAAATGCATGGTTTGTTAGATTTAGAAGATTATAGAGGATATTATCAAATTTAAATAGGTAAGCTTTTTTAAAGGTAGACATATCTTAAATAATATTAATATAGCTTGGAAGGAAATACAATGGGCTTTTGATACTAACTAGGACATTGCTTTTATTAAGTTAGATTATCCTAAAGCTTATAACAGGATTGAATAGAATTTCATTGTTTCTTATCTCCATAAATTGGAATTTGGTGATTATTTTATTCATCTTGTCCATATCCTGCTTAATGATGCTACTGCTTAAATTGCTATAAATTTTGAATTAAATTCCTTTTGTTTCTCTTCAGTAATAAGTTCATCAAGGTTCTCCTCTTGCTCCCTATCTTTTTATCATTGATATAGAATTTTATTTTACATAATTTTCATTATGATATGTAAAGGAATATCATTAAGGGAATTTCAATTGATTATCAAGATATGTAATTTCTTAACATGCACTCTGTAGATGATTCTTTTTTTATGATTAACAATTCTCTACAACATAGTAATACTTTATTAGCAAGTGTGAAGGAATACTGCATGTTATCCAGATCTCATATCAATTGGCAAAACTCTTCTATTTATTATAATGGAGCAAAGAACATTCATAGGCCTAGGAGTTTTTATAAGACTAGATATTCATCATCAATGAAATTACTTTTCTTGAAACATGGAAAATACATAAGAAGCTTTTGCAAATTTAAAATTTTCTCTAGATCATGAAGAATACCAATGAGTTTAAGAAACTAGAAAAACCCCAATCAAATTAATTAAGGATTAGTAGCAACATGAACTTTAAAGAGAAAAGGCCACACAAAAGGCCTCTACCCCAATTTCATCATTGAAGGCTTTGGTAACACTTGATTTTTCCTCCAGGTACCTAATGAAAGGAGATTTTAGGAATTTTGAGGTGAAAGATAATGAAGAGCAAATTATTTAAGCCAAAAGCATCCAACACAACCTCAAATTAAACAAAGCATAGTTTTTCAATCTAAAAATATTGATCAAAAAATAAGGTAAGAAGAGATTGTCATGTCACATGAAGAAATAAGAAAAATAATAGCTACTTTGATAACTAATATTAGCAATGTAGCTAACAAAAATATTTTAAGATTGAAGAACTTCATGAAAAATCAAGCTAAGAAAAATAAAAAGCTAAGGCTATATTCAGACACTATTCAAGCATAGAATAAGTATATGAAGTTATCTCTTTCTACAAAGAAACCTTTGATCAAGAATATAGATAAAATCATTAAACGGCTTAAAGATAAAGCAAAAAAAAATGCAGCAAGAGCTAGATAAAGTCAAGAAAGGAAAAATGGAGGTACCCAAATTTTAAGAGTTTTTTACATAGTTGCAGTATCAAAAAGAGTGAATAACTAAAGTGGACAATCAAGTCAACAAAATTAAACAAGAAATGACTACGTATGAAGATGTTTCAACTAGAGCCCAAAAACTTGTAGCTAAAGCTATAAGAATTAGAGAAAGATTAGCTTAAGATCAAAGAGAATTTCTTGATAGCATGATGACATCTACATTCAAAACTATAACAGAAATTAATTAGTTAAGTTCATAGGACACAGCTCCTAGGAGTAGCACTTAAAAAATAATCAAAGCAATAATAAATCTACGTGTAAAGAACTTGAATGCAAAACATCTCTTTACAAACATGAATAAGATGGAGCCAAATCAGTTAGTCTAAGCCATTAAAGCTATCTTCAATTTTGGAAAGCTATTTTAACAATTATTAGTAGAGGGCTAACAAATTCCAAGTATGTCGGCATCTTAAAATCCATTGGAGTAACTATCAAATAGTTTGAGCTTTTACGAAGACTTTATTAACAAGATTTTGTTTTAACAAACGTAAAAAATTTATGATTATGTAACTACTTTTTAACTTAGCTATAAAAAGGTTAAGCTCAAGGTAAAATAGTGGATCTTTTTAAGGAAATTACTTTAGACAAGATACTTTTTTGAATTGTATTGTGGAAGAGCATGGCAATTTAAGTAATTTTTTAGCCTTCTTAATTTTAAAAATTGTAAGTTCATTTAATCTTTTTTTAATCTCATTACTTGGCTAAATCTTTCTTTCATCATAAGCAAAGCTCAATCATTTTATAAAAATCTATTTTCTCTACATATAAGCTAAGTATTAGTTTGTGATTGCCTATTCATAGAATTGAATAACTCCATTTAAGTCTTCACTATTTGATTGTTTCAAGATTTTTTATTGCATTATAAATCTTATAAGCATAGTTTGTTTTCTTTTAGGAATCTTTAAAGGCATAGCTCTGTTTGTTAATGTTCTTGCAATATGTATATTAGAAAGAGTTGTAAACAAATGATTTGAGTTGTTTTTAGTGTTTAAATGAAAACCCTTTGATTTTTCTATTTTGAGGAATACAAGCTAAGAACTTAGTAAATTCTATTTAAAATAAGCTTTAATTTCTTAGATTTTATAACTGATAGGTTATCTATTAAAAATTATGATTAGTAAAATTTTATCTTGACTTACAACTATTACTTTTAAATATCATTTATCTACTCTTGCAAATTAATTATTGCTTCTATTTATTTTTAATCATTAAGTAGTTATATTAGGTCATAATCTTAAAATTTACTAACTAAAGTCATTTTGAGATATTTGTACCTTGGTGGTGCTAGAGACTTGCAAATCATCTCAAACAAGTTTTCACAAGAACTATTTAAGAACAGTCTCTAAAGCAATCACTAACACTCGGTACCTATGAAATAAAGAATAATATCTATCCAAGGCTACATCAAGGAACTTATAGTTACCTTATTTCCATCCTTAAATCTACTTTCTCAAATTGAACACTCAAGAGTACAATTGGTATTTGTCATTAAACAACACCAACATCATACTTCACCTTCTAATGGATTTTGATTCCATGGATGAATACTAGCTCTCTACCTCTTTGATAAGTATTTTGGGAAATAGTTTGAACTTCTACCAATCATTTTCTATGTTTTACAAGGCTAATGAATCATGAAAGATTTACAAATGATGTTATGAATCTACATTGTAGCCACTCTTAAACTTAAGGATGTTGCTCATGTTAAGCCTCTTGATGTGGTTGTCCTTCTAATGTTTGGTGAGAATATAAATAGTATCCCTTATATATATCATGCTCCTTGTTGCCAACAAGAATTATCATCATATTCATCATGGTATATGTCATGCCCATGATCCCTTAAATAGTCTTGATCTATGTCTCTATCACGATCATCATCTTTTTCCCATTTCTATTCTAATCTCTTCTATTGTCTTCCCTAGATTATATATTATGACATTTTCTTTCTTACGCATGCTCATCCTCATCATAGCTTGACAATGAAGATGATGAAGAGTATGGAGAAGTAGAATAGCTATGTCAGCTTGTAACTCTCCTATGATTATTCCTTTAATTATCTTTAAGTGGCATAGCCATGGATTAGCTACATCATCTCGATTGAAGAGAATTGAAGAGAAGATGATCCTAGCATTTTGATCTTCGTAAATGGTAATTAGTATCTTCCTTTCCAAACTATGAAGTTAATGGGATGATATACCCTTTACTCATAGCTACTTCATGGTATGCCTAGAGTTGGATCTTAAGAGGCTAATAAGCCTTAGAGATTTCATTAGCTAACATGTAATTAATGATAGCAACTTCCAATCCAATCCTTATCAATGCAACCATAAGCATTGATGGGATTGCATAATCAAGTAGTAATACTATGTTGTCTTTCAAGTCTCTCCATCTTAATTATTTATCCTAACAAAGGATGAAGACACACTCTACATAATAAGGATCTAGATATTAGTAAATTCTTTTGAATTGATAAGACAAATTGTCCCAGGTTTGGTTGGTTCTATCAATTGCTCTTGTGGAATTATCAACATATGAGAAATCATTCCTATGAGAAGTAGACATTTTGAATTAATGTGTGTGACTTAATAAAATATTATTATTTTTTGAAATATGAATCTTAAATCTTTTAACAACGATCATAAATAATGCTAACTATTTGAGAACACTAGTACTAGTTCTTAGCAACAATACCAATGATGGGCAACAATGTAGTTCTTACATATATCCATACAAATCATAAGCAGTATTCACACATGACCTAATTTTAGTCAATGTACTAGACTAGCAGAGCATCTAGATAGCTAAACATTGATCATGAATCGTTATCTTTCTAAATATACTTATATTGGTCTTAGTTCGTATGGTTAATTATAAATGAGGCATAAAATCATTAATGTTGTGTGGCCATGGTATACTAATATTAAAATATAGATAATTATCTATTTAAGTTAACATACAATGAAATTAATTCAAAGCTAGCCTAAGCAATAAGCATCCATTCCTAATTTATACTACACATCCTAAATGATGAGTTGTCATTGGTTGGCTACGTCGATGAGGCCTCGTCGATGCAGTCAACCACATCAACAAGGCCTTGTCGACGCATCTTGCCCTGCATCAATGAGGCATCATCCACGTAGTGTCTATTCATCTCCTATAAACACACACCTACTAGCTACATTTATGGCAATCTAGATTTTAGTAGCATCAAAGCTCTTGCATTTTTTCCATTCAAAAGTTAGAATTTTTTCCCTCGAGTGCCTACAATAGGAGTCATTGAGTGTAGAGATCTTTATTCGAGCATTGTTGTACCTAAGAACGATAATGTGCGTGACAATAAAGATGAGTTTTCTAATAAACCTTGCAACACTTTAGATAGATTAGCTATTTTATTTATGTATTTACTGTTTTCAATTAGTTATTAAATGTTTTCAATTAATTATCAATTATTTTCTAGCTACTATGTTAGATAAGCAATTAAGCTAGATAGATTACACACATAAGTATGACCTCTTTGAGCATAACACATATTCACTTGGTAATCCTAGTAGCATTATCGCTTGGTACACCTAGTAACATACCATTTGGTTGCTTAACAATGGATACGTGGGTTCAGGACATGTACAGAAAGTGGGAACGAATACTTATGTTAGGATTAGTTACATGATTAGCAAATTAGTTAATTTAGATTAGTTAATTAAATCCCTTTATATGTACATTTCAAGCACTTGATTATGAAACATAAAAATGATACAAATCAAATGCCTCAGTTACACTTAACCATACCAACGAATGTCACAAGTGTAATTAGGAAGACAACGATTGACCTTAAGGCTAGATTTACTTCCTAAAGGGCTAGTGCATTGTAAACAACAAAGTCCATAGAATCCAACCAGATCGTATGTGAACACTTGTGATTCATATGGTTGGGCATAGGGGTACCTCATCGCTCGTCATTGGCACTGTTGCCAAGGACTTTGTTTGTGGAACATGCACTATTTAGGCCTAACTGAATACCATTATATCATTGTATGAACCTAAAGGTCAATATCATTTCCACTATACATAAAAAATTATAAAAGCACACTAACAATTTCATTTTTTTTTTTGTAAAATATCTTCTTCTTCTAGCAAGCCTGAAGATACTAAACCACCGATCCCATAAGAATGCAAGGTGGTATACACTCATCTAGATGAGTTTGTGCTGAATTTCATCTTCATCCTAATCAGGATGAATGGATGTGATGGTGTGATATGGAGGGCAACATCATCTTGACCCCTAATAAATCTATGCTTAGAATGTTGCTTAAAATCCTTAAGAACTTGGGCATAGCAGATCTTCACGAGGAGTACATCATGGATAGATATGACACTCAGAACTACTATCGCACTGAAACATAACATAAAAGAGATAAACATCAAGAGAAATTTCATGAAACTACAAAGGGGAAACATTACACTAACCCCTTGTTCCTACTAGATCAAGAGGACAATGAGGATCCCCCCTTGGTAGGTTCTCAACATGAAGATTCTCCACCCCCTAGTACTAATGGCGAGGGTGTGAACCTGTCCCTATGATTGACTATTCATAAACCAAGGTTAAAAAAGACTGATAGCCAAGGTAGGGACTCGGGTAAAGATCACAGCAACAAGGGATCTAAGGCTGGTGATCATAATAAGTGTAAGAGAGGTCGTGGACACTGCGGTGGTGGTGACAATCCACCTTCCTCTTCATCCTCTTCATTCAATTTTGAACATTCCTCTTCATCTAAATATTCTCATGGAAGTCACCATCACCATCGAAACAACCATGATCAAGGTGATCGACGAAATAACAATGATCATGAAGGCCACCAAAATCGAAGGGGTGGCCGAAACCATCATTAGCATCATCAATGCAATGATGATGATGAACCTTTATTGGCAACTCAAAGTATGCTCAACATTACAGAGGTGGTGAAAATGCAAACCAGGAATATGAAAGATAGTCGAATCAAGCACCTAGATATGAACAATATCCCAAGATTTGAGAGAGGATATAATTTTGATCCACAAACACAACTACAAGTTTTTCAAGATGCCTATGTGATGAGTGGCGAGGTACCCCTACACTCAACCATACGAATACGAGCATAGCACGCGTGATCTAGTCAAACTCCGTAGACTAAGTGCCTACATGCCTCATGGAATACTTAAGGGTAATTATTCATTGTCTTCCCAGACTTACTTGTAGTTTTCACGGTGTATGGTTAAGTAAGTCTGAGGTATATGATTTTTATAGATTTTCTATTTTATCTCCTATGCTATTGAGGTGAAGGGTTGAAGAGATTAACTAACTAACTCTAACTAACTAACTAAGTCTAAATTAACCTAGCGTCAACATCCGTTCCCACTTACCATTTACACCCTGAACCAATGCAACCGTGGTTACCAAACGCTAATCGTTGCTGGGATCACCACACGTAATGCACATGCTCGAAGCGGTTGTACTGAGGCACTTAACTAGGAGAGAAGGATTGAGAAAGATTTAATTCCTAATAAATTATTTAAATTGAAAGCAGTAAATAAAAATAAATAAAATCCTAATTAGCCTATTCCATGCACTACAAGGTTTATCCAAGAAGTTCATCTTTATTGTTGTACACAAACTTGTGTTCAGGTACAATGTCTGCTCGAATAAAGATCTGTTCACTTTAGGACTCCTATTGTGGACACATGGAAAATATTCTATCTCTGGAGTGATCAATCTGCTAGAGTTTCACTATGGTCTAAGCCTAGGATGAGGAAACAAGGGAGAGCTACCTCTTATTTATAGATATGACGCTGCACCACGATATCACGAGGGATGTGATATCGCGATGGCCGTGATATCGCATCCCATCACTATGCCTTATAGAACATAGAGAATGAGTGGCAAAAACTCAAGCTTTTCCCAAGGATGCTCATTAAGGAAGCTGAAAGTTAGAACTATTCAATGACAAATACCAGAAATACTCCAAAGTGTCTAATCTAAGAAGGCAAATACAAGGCTGGAAACAAGGAGCACATGAACCCTTGGATGCCATCATGGGCTGATACTATTCACTCCTACATCAATGCCCTAGCCATGGTTACTCTCAAAGGGAACAACTTCACCACATCATAGATGGGCTCAGAGCAAAAACAAGAAGAACCCTTGGGGTGTATGCCCAAGGAAGATTGTATAAAATGAGAGCTCATCAAATCCAAAGGTTAATTGAGCAAATAGCAAAAGAAGAAGGTGAGTTATGAAAGAGGGAAAGTGTTGAAGAATATAATAGGGACCCATCTATCAGAAAATGAGAGATCTGATTTTGTGACAAGGAGGAGTCCCCACTTGATGAAGTGGTGAACAGAAAGACCTTGCCCATCCAAAAATTTATTTCTAAAATTTCAGCCAAGGTTGACAAGTTATGGGACTCTTTGGAAGAAAATTTTTAAACCACTTTAAAGATTACTGAAGAATCCAAAGGGAAAAATAGTGATCGTAATCGTAGATGGAAAAAAGAAGCTGAACATGCCGACTAAAGAGGTAAGGGCAAAGTCGTAGTAGTAGAGGAAGTTGTGGAATCTGACTCTAATGATGAAACTAAATGTGAAATTTGTCAATATGAACATCTAAAGGGATGTTGCCCTATGGTGTCACACTTATAAGAGTCTGGAGTGTATGCATTAAATCCTCACCTAACATGTAGGAAAGCTCCAAGATGATTTCCTTACCCTCAAGGCAGTCCAAGACAATTCCACTAACAACAATAAGCTTACTACCCAAGTGGAACTCCTCCACAACCGTACAAAAAATACCAATAGTGGTATCAACCACAATCATGGGGAATGCCACCGCCAAGGTAGTAGTACCCTTATAGGCAACTAGATCCATATGGGTATTATGTTTAGCAACCTATCTCCCCTAGAAGTTTGGCAAGTCATGCATCATTCCAGCATCACTATTACCCTTCATGGTACCACCAAACACATTCATCATCTACTCGAGGGAAAAGCCCATATCTGTATCCTTATCATCCTCCACATCCCTCTACACCTATACCTCCACCTTCAACTCAATTACCTCTTGCCCTAACTATACAAGGTGAGATTCCTCCACAACTGCAATAATGAAATGCTACAAGGGTTGTACACTCACAATCAGTTTTTCAACCAAGTGGTCTAGATAATCAATCAGGAAACAACCATTCTTCTGGCCCAATAGTCCTCTTCAGCCCTCACAACCTACTTTGGCTAATTGACCTGTATCTCCAGCACCCTCATCCTCTACATCAAATACTTTTGAGTACCCTTCATACCAAGTGCCACCTAGGATTTGCACTATAATGTTAACCCATGCTATTTCTAATTAGATCAAGGCTAATAATTTTCCTACAAAATGATCCAGTCCAGGAAGTCCACTCATCTATCTACAAATTAATAGACAAGAGCCATGCAAAGCTCTTCTTGACTCTAGCTCTAGAGTTAGCCTCATCTCCCATGATATGTACAAAGCTTGGAACCTACCATCTCTTAAGAAAAACAACATCCGTTTATAATTAGTAGATTAGCCTATTACTATCCCTTTCAAATTAGTAGAGGAAATTGTGACCATAGTCTGTGCGTGATCTTATCTTGCTAATTTTCTAGTAATCAAGGTGGACAATTGCAAAAGTGACTTCCCCATCATTATGGAAAGGGCTTGGTTAAGCACGGTCAATGCACAAATGGGTATAAGGGACCTATCTCTCAAAATATTCAAGGAAAATAAGCTAGGCAAGATTGAGAAGAAGCATATTTCATGCATCGTGTACAGCAATAATGGGTGCAATTGCCTACAAAAGATTTGGTCCATTAAGAGCACATATATTAAGGCATGTAATCAGTGTGCACAAGAAATTAATATTCAATAGTGTTTGTATGTAGCAACTACAAAGTAGAAAGGCACCCAGTTGGTGATAGCTGATTCTGATAGTAGCACAATATGCATGGAGCCAACTAAGAGCCTAACATGTGCATATGTTGAAGGCATGGACAAAATTGAACAAGTTCATTCCCAACTCTCTAATGAAGTTGATGATACCTATTGGGGAGAGTTGGAGATCCCTAATCACTTCAAATAGGAGCCCTTAGAACTAAGAACTTTACCAGCTGGTCTAAAGTATGCATTTTTAAAGAATGGTAAACTAGTCATCATTAATGCCAAACCTGCTCTTGAATAAAGAGAAAATTTGTTGAAGGTGATAAATAAATGGTCAATAGTCTTTGCTTAGTCATATCCAAAACTAACAGGAATTGATCTAAGGATATGCTAGCATTGCATCTACACTAACCCAGCCATGAAGCCTAGAAGGCAGCCACAAAGGTGGTTGAACCCCAAATTAAAGCAAATCGTCAAGGAGTAGATAAAGTAACTTCTCAAGGTAGGGTTCATCTATCCAATCGTAGATAGTGAATGGGTTAACCCACTTATAATTATATCAAAGAAGGATGGCAAATGGTAAGTCTACATTGACTTTAGGCTATTAAATATGACACCATTTAAAGATCATTTTCCTTTGTCATTTGTAGATCAAGTGTTAGATACCATATTCAGGCATTGTTATTATAGCCTTTTGGATAGTTATAGTGGCTATAACCAAATCCAAATTGCACTAGAAGACCAGGCCAAGACAACATTCACAAGTCCTTAGGGGACTTTTGCATACTGCAAGATGCCATTTGGCCTATGCAATGCCCCTACAACATTTCAACACTTGGTCCTTAGTATCTTTCAACAACAAATTAGTAATGGTGTTGAAGTCTTCATGGATGACTTCTCCACCTATGGAGTTACATTTGAGCAAGCCTTGGACTAACTTGAGCAAGTACTTAAGAGATGTGTAGAGATAAACCTATGACTCAACTGGCAAAAGAGCCATCTCATGATCCAATAAGGCATTGTGCTAGGGCACCAAATTTCACAAAAAGGGATTGAGGTAGACCCAAAAAAGATAAGGATCATCCAAGGAATAAAACGTCAACTAAATACTGTAAAAGATATCTGGTCATTCCTTGGACACATTGGTTACTATTAACAATTTATTGAGAATTTCTCTAAGATTGCAAAGCCATTGGTACAACTTACAAAGAAGGATGCACCTTTCATTTGGACCAAGGAATGTGAACACGCATTCCAAAAATTAAAGGAGAAACTCATAGAAACACCAATCCTATGAGCACTTGATTGGTCCAAAACATTCCATATCATGATAGACACATCTAACTATGCTTTGGAAGCAATGCTTATACAACTGGATGATAAGAAACATCCATATTATATCCATTGCATGAGCCATAGCATTGTGGGGGCATAATTAAACTACACCATCATGGAAAAAGAATTAATAGCAATAGTGTACGTGCTAGAAAATTTTAGACATTATGTGCTAGGTTACAAAGTGTTTGTGGATACAGACCACAGTGCAATTTACTTCCTTATGAATAAGCCAATGATGAGCCCTTGTGTCATACAGTGGCTTATGATCTTGCAGGAATTCGATCTCACTATGGTACATTGAAAAGGGACCATGAATGTGGTTGCTAACCATCTTTCTTACTTAAGATAGGATAACAAAGAGGAGAGCCCACTCTCTGATCAGTTTCTAGATGAACTCCTCTTTACTGGAGCAATAAGTGAATAAACGCCTAAAAAGACAATATGGTTTAATGGCATCCTCACATATCTTCTCACACAAGAGATGCCATGGGACTTCGATTTTAGGAAAAAGCAACAATTTCTTCATCAAGTCAAATACTTCATAGAAATCAATAGACACCTTTACAAGGTGTGCGCTAATGGCCTGATACATTGGTGTGTCCCTGATGAAGATCAACTGCACATTCTCCAGGATGTTCATGAAGGTCCTTGCGAAGGCCACTATGCAGGGAGATGCATAGCCATAAAATCTTGATGGTAGGATACTATTGGCCTATAATATTTAGGGATTCCCACCAGTTCATCAAGTCTTGTGAATGTTGTCAATGTGATGGGGGAATGATCACTCGCATGGAACGTCCTCGATACTGGATTCAACCACTGGAGCCTTTCGACATATGGGGCGTCGAGTTCATGGGTCCCATGACACCCATGTCTAACGGGAAAGCATATATTATAGTAGCAATTGACTATTGCACAAAATGGGTTGAAGCAGCAACCATTATTGATTATACATCATCCACTGTTGTCAAATTTATACAACAAAATATTGTGAATAGGTTTGGGATGCCACGTTCACTAATTTCTGATAATGGGACTCATTTCATAGGTGCCACATTTAGAAAATTAATGCAATGCTTGGGGGTAGAACATAAATTAACAACACCTTACCACCCCCAAGCCAATGATAAAGTAGAGGTAACCAACTAGGAGATTACAAAAATACTAATGTGAACCATTAGCAAATATAGGAAGGACTGGAGTATAAAACTTAATGATACTCTCTGGGCTTATTGTTCAACTTGGAAACTTCATGTTGGATATTCTCCCTATGAGTTAGTGTATGGAAAACTTCCAACACTCCCAATTCAATCTGAGCTCTATACATTCTCAACGACCTATGATCTAAACCTTGATCTAAGTTTAGCACAAAGGAAAGACTGATCAATCTAAATGTGCTAGATGAAAATTGCTTAGTGGCCCTATCCTTGAATGAGGTGAACAAGCCATACAGCAAGCAATGCCATAACCTTAGAATCAGAAAAGTAAAACTTCAACTAGGAGATAAGGTTCTTTATTGGAACCCCACACATGTATCCCAAAAGACAAAATTCCAAACATTGTGGGAGGGACCTTATATAATTGATCAAACCTTTTCCTCTAAGACCATGATAATTTACAAACATAACAGCCCAAATAAAAAGCAATTGGTTAATATCCAACAAGACAGACCTTTTCTAGAACCAAGACAAGCTAGTGTAACTACCACCTCAACAAATGAACGCCCACGTTCTATTTCTTGGATCTCCTCCCTCCAACTCAGTCATGGAGGAGATGGTCATCTGTGCTAACCATTACCATGACCTCCCAGTATGTATACCTTTTTTTTCACATTTTTTATTCTACAAATTTTTTATCTTTATATTTTTCTAATTTTATACCATTTTTAGTACCTTTTAACTTTCTTGATTATTTTACACTTTCTTATACATTTTAATTTATTTTTCTTTCTTTTGTTTAAGTGTGATATTTTCTCATTTTTTCTAATAAATTCACTTTATTGTCACAGGACACAGTGTCGTTGTTGCTATTTAATAATGATGGTCTATGCTTAATGTGTGATTGTCAATGTCTAGTTTCTATTTTTGAATTCTAATGTCTGATGACTTCGACATGGTTTATTTTTCATGGAACAAGTAGTGAGTCTACGTCATCTGCCCATCCAATGAACTCTATGGTTTTCCTTGTTCTAGAAATTTGAGGCCCCTTTTCATTAAAGAAACTTTTAATCAATCAATTAGTGACCTTGTTAGTTTTGGAATTTGGAAGGATCCAAAGGTTTGTAACGGGTGTGACCTAAAGGGAACTCAATACTGTCTATACTCTTCTTCTTGCTTGAGTGCTTGAGTGTTTTTTGTGGACTTCTTACCATCGACACCAACCACTGGAGGAAGTCAAAATAACATCATTGCATGGTGTGGTTCCCATTCAAAAAAAAACAAATAACAAAACAATGGGAATTCAAAGCACACCCCTTCAACACGAATAAGTGCTCACATGGTGTGGTTCCCAATTAAAAAAAACAATGAAAATTCAAAGCACACCCCTTAGACAAATAAAAGGATTACAAGCATTGGTATTGGGACTTGAACAGCACTACGCCTAAAGGTCCCCTCTGACTAAGGACTTCTCTCTCTCTCTCTCTCTCACTTCCTACCTCTCCTTTCTTCTCTTTGTGGAATGGTGGTTGTTTTGTGGATGAACTCTTATGTCTCAAGTGGGTGGATTGATCTTAGAGTGGCAATGTGCAGTGATTGAAAGTGGATGGTTTTGGTCTAGACTAAGGATGGAACTTTTCAGGTCATTTTAACCACAAATTTTAGAAGGGACTTCTTATGACCTTAATTTGGAACTTCATTCCACCTTCTCTATCATCCATCCATGTTGCTGTAACTCACCTCACTATTGGGTTCTATGTTATGCTCTATGTCTTAGTCTGATGTGTTGGGATTCTTGAGTGGATTCCTACCGATTGGTCCTTAACTTATCATGATCATTAAATTGACTATGGGGTCCACGAACTCCTTAGTTGAGGTTATGTAAGGGCAAAAAGGATATCAGCCTACTATGGGAAGGATCCACTTGCATAGCTTTTGGCTTGGTTAGTTAAGTTTCCTTACCTTCGACATCGCTACAATCCTATATTTCATATTTTTCATTATGAAAATTACTTAGTACTCCTTAGTCTTTCATTACATTCATCCATTAAATCAATTTTTCCCCATTTTTTTTCAAATTTATGAACTTCAATTCCCTCTTCTCATGATTTCATACTATTCTTGGTCTTCTAAGCTTTCATTTGATCCCAATTTCATCAAAAATTTTCTTGTATTTTGAAAGTTTGACTAAAGTCAATGGAAGTCAATGGTGGTCAATAGCTATGTTAAAAAGGCCTCGTCGATTCAGTGTAAAAATAATATATATACCGCCAGATACTTCAAATTTTTTTGCAATTTGCTCATAACACATAGGGAATTTTTCTAATTTTTTAGAGTCCAAAATCTTCCAGAGCCCATACCTTTCAAATCATTTGTCTAAATCACTCTATTTTTTCAATCCTGCATTGTCATGGGGGCCACAAACCTTAAGGTTTCCAATGAAAAATTCATGAAAATTTTTGAAAATTTTCCTAACTTTCCCAAAGGGTTAATAACCTTAACCATATATAAATATCAACTTTTTCCCAAGATAATCCTTCCAACAACCTTCAAGATGAATTATTTATAATAACACAAAATAAATAATAATTAGATTTATTAAATCAATCATAATCACAACTTAGCCAAGTGTAACTATCCTCAAGAGTTAAGGTATCCCAATTTTTGTAAGGTTACACAATGATTGCTAATCCATGGTCTTATTGTGATTACAGATGACACCCAAACAAAAGCATCTGCATGAAGGAGAACCCTCACAACACAAGAGAAGTGACCTAGAGTGGAAGGGGCTAGTAAGAACAAGGCTAAGAATTACTAGAGGTAACCCATGCAATGGGACCTCTTCGGGAAGAGCCCGAGGTAGAATCTATCCAACAAATTCTAAAGGAAGAAGTGCCTACAGAACAATCCCAATGAGGAGAAGCACCTAGACTCATGCCAAGACTTGAAGTCACTCTAACTCAAGCCTTCCTAGATATCATCAAGTCTCGAGAAATCCAAAGATTAGTTCTTCAAGAGATAAACTTTGGGCCATTTTTGGAAAAGGCTCCAGAGGATGTCAAGACACAATTGCAAACCTCTCCCATGTGGTCAGTCATCACATCCAATGGGGAGTGATACATGGGAGAGACCTATCTCTTCTAGAATAGCTAAAGGCTAAGGTCCATTGTAAAAATCAAGGACATTCAAGTGTCCTACTCAACGAAGGCTATTGCATAGGCATTAGGGTTGCCAGATCATGGAACATAATTGGCAAAAATATCAATAAAAGGCAATCCTAAGGTAAAAAGGAAGTAGACCTAGTAATGCTACGAGGTGGACCGTAAGGAGTATGGTGCACTTACATTGGCGAAGAAGATTTATTTCAAGATTGCGGCCTATCACCTCAATCCAATGGTGAGGCCAAGCAAGGTAACTACTTTCTCCACTTGAGCATGTACCACTCTAAGCAAGAAATTTCCCATTAACCTTCCACAACTGATTTATTTGGAGATCGAGAAGTGCTTCAAGGAGAACGAACATGGAAGGAAGACTCTACTCTTTCTATGCCTTATCAAAAAACTTTGCAAAAGGTCAAGCATTGTTCACTATCTATTGATACTCTCAAGCATGCTTCCTTGGCCTCATGGGCAGAAATCATAAAAGATAAGACGCCAACAACCACTAAAGAAGAGGAGCTGCTGCTTCCACCACCCACTCAAGAGATAACACCAGAGGCTTGTGCAATTCTTAAGTATCTATGTCAAATCTAAGAACAACTCCTGAGCTAACAAGAGCAACAAGAAAGAATGAGTGAGGCAGATCCATCTATGTATCAGCTAGCAATGAGTCACCTTAATGAGGTGGCCCAAAAAGTTAGTCAGATGAAGAGGGGTGGTCCCATTTTCTTTGCCCAAGGAACACAGCTACCTTTGAGGTCAGATCCCAACACTCAAGAGATGACGATGTCACTAGCAACATACCATCTATTCCTAGAAATCTCTAGAAATGTCACGACTTTCTCGGTGAGGTTGGAGGAAGATGAAGAAATAACTATCTTGGTGATGCAGCACCAAGGATAGGAGACAGTGGTAGAAGTGGTAGCTGGTCATGTAGCTAAAGCACTAAATGCACCTGTGGTGTCTGTACCAAATGCATCTACATTCCAAGATGTGCAAAACATCTGTAGGCATGGTCAATGGGAAATTGAATGCAACCCAACACGAACAACTACTGGAATGACTGGTAGGAACAAGACAACTAACTCTGGACATCTTTGATCTCTCAAAGAATGTCACTACAACCCAGCCATAGCTGCTAAATGTAAGGGGCAAATGCATCATCTTGAAAGAACAACTAGAAATGGCCCAAGAGCTAAATTAACACTTGGCCACGGAGGTTGCTAAACTTCATGCCTAACTTGTAGAACAAGCAATCCTTAACCTGGCAACAACAAGAGATGAAGCTATCAAATAGCTTCAAGAATGATTTCAAAAGGCTAAGGAGAAAGTAGTAGTGGCCATCTTCAAATAGTCCATGGTAGAAGCTGAAACACACTCAATCAAAAAGGACTTGAATCAAATGTGCTAAGAGAATGAAGCATTGACCATGTAAAATCATCACCTATGAAATGTTGATGCTCAGAGTGATCAAATGCAAGAGTTCATTCATCAACAGTAGGAGAAACTTGCTAAAGTCAACACTGAACTAAGGAAATTGGTCATGGACAACTATAATCTATTAATGAAGGAGGTACACACCTGATGAGACGCGATATGCACAAGCCGCGATATCGCATCCCCTGCGATATCGTGTACACAATATCGCATCGTCCCCTGCGATATCGCATACGCGATATCGCGGTCTGCCGCCAAATCTATAAATAAGAGGTGGCACTCCCCTCATTTCCCAATCCTGGCTAGAAGTAGTGAAGCTCTAACAATTTGATCACTCTAGAGTTAGATTTATTTCCCATGTGCCCGCAGTAGGAGTCCTAGAGTGAAAAGCTCTTTATTCGAGCATCTTTGTACCTGAACACTAGTTGTGTACGGCAATAAAGATGAACTTGATTGGATAAACCTTGCAATGCATGGATAGGATTTTATTTATTGTTATTTATTACTTTTCTAGAATGCAGCATGAGTATGACTTGATTACGAGCATCTAAGGATGTGTACGGCTAGTCAAGGAATCGGCTGCTCGTTGCATGCGGTATGAGTACGACTTGATTACGAGCATTGAGACTACTTGGTAACCCAGTTACATATTCCAAGATCTATGCTTGGTAATCCCAGTGGTAGTTCCAATGTGTACGGCTAGTCAAGGAATCAGCTGCTCATCGCACTTAGGCTAGTTAGGTTCTCTCACCTTTCACTCCTAGAACATGGGGTAAGTACGACTTGGCTACGAGCACCTACGGGTGTGTACAGCTAGTCAAGGAATCAGCTGCTTATCACACTTAGGCTAGTTAAGTGCCTCAGTACGAACACTTTGAGCACATGCATTACGTGTGGTGATCCTAGTAACGATTAGCGTTTGGTAGCCACAGTTGCATAGTTCAGGGTGTGTACGGTAAGTGGGAACGGATGCTGACGCTAGTTAATATAGACTCAGGTCCTTAGTTAGAGTAGTTAGTTCTCTCAACTCTTCACCCTTTAGCATAGGAGATAAACTAGAAAAGACCAAAAAAATCATATACCTCGGACTTACTTAACCATACACCGTGACAACAACAAGTAAGTCTAGGAAGACAACGAATGATTAACCCCAAGTGTTCCATGGGGCGTTTAGGCATTTAGTCTACAGAGTTCGACCGGATCACGCGTGCTATGCTCGTTTTGTATGGTTGAGTGTAGGGGTACCTCGCCACTCATCAACACCTTATGACAAAAGTCTGTCATTGAGATCATTGCTTAGAAGAATGAAGCCCTCAAATTTAAGAAAGTAAAGAATCACTATAGGGACCAAGTTGTCTTGCAAAAGAAAATTAATGAAAAAAAAATCTAGATGGCAAAGACAAAAGTGAATGAAACCATCCAGCAACTCCAACAAGGAAGAGAGACATGGCAACCCATCCTTGATGGGATTAATGCCTACAACAAAGTGGAGATCCACTTGAAGGAGTTGTAGATTGAAGAAATGATAGAGTATATGGAGTTGGCCAATCTCCATTGCATAAACTTGGCAATGTTGACAACTAGACAGCCACAGTCAAAATTGGAAAAACAAGTGGCTAGCTAGTATTTGCTATATGAGGCTAAGTTCAAACATCATAAGGACACTAAGCAAAAGCTACTGCTAACACTAAACTCGAAGTTCTCAAAGGGCGATTCATAGATCAATGATCTATCACTGAGGACCTAGCCAAATGGATGAATGACTACTAGGAGCTCAAGAACATAGTTAGGGCATTTGACATTGAATGTAAATAGTTGACTGCCTAGTTCATCAATGCCAAGGAGTTGTTTCCAATGATCTCATGTCCATGGGATGTGCCCATTCCAACCCACATTGGGTAAGCTACATGGATGGTGCATGATCTTAGGAGTAAGGAGGAGAAAATGAAAGCACTGTTGGATGCTTTCTACCTCCTACCTAAAGTTGTAGTAGCAATAAGATAGCCACAGCCGCCTCAACAACTACTAGTGCATGAAGTTGATGAAGGTCCCTCGGAGCCTCAAAAACCACCACCAATGGGGATCATTTGATCTTCTCCAACAAGCTTCACACCATCAAGGAACATGTTGTCTAGTTTTTGAAGAGTTGTATCATGGTGTTCAATTTTGTGTCTTGAACACCATCATTTTTGTAATGTGTTGATCCATACACCCAGGCACTCCATTTTTTGTCAAAGTTAGTCAGTTTTTTTGTTAAAGAAAAGTCAGTTAATAATCCCATACTTTCCCAATTTTGTAAAAGAACTTGAGGACGAGTTTTCATTTAGTCATGGGGGTATGATGAGTTATCATTAGTTGGTCATATCAATAAGGCCTCGTCAATGCATCTCGCCCTGCATCAATGAGGCCCTGTTGTTGTAGTATCTGTTCGTCACCTATAAATACGTGCCTACCAGTCGCATTTATGGTAATCTAGATTTCAGTAGCAGTGAAGCTCTTACATTTTTTTCCATTCAAAAGTTAGAATTTTTTCCCTGAGTGCCCGTAGTAGGAGTCATTGAGTGTACAGATCTTTATTCAAGCATTGTTGCACCTAAGCATGATAGTGTGTGCAGCAATAAAGACAAGCTTTCTAATAAACCTTGTAGCACTTTTGGATAGATTAGCTATTTTATTTATGCATTTACTATTTTCAATTATTCATTAAATGTTTACAATTAATTATCAATTATTTTCTAGTTACTGGGTTAGATAAGCAATTAAGCTAGATAGATTACACACATAAGTACAACTGCTTCAAGCGTAACACATATTCCCTTGGTAAACCCAGCAGCATTATCGCTTGGTACGCCTAGTAGCATAGTGTTTGGTCGCCCAGCAATAGATATGTGGGTTCAGGACGTGTACAGAAAGTGGGAATGGATACTTATGTTAGGATTAGTTAAATGATTAGTTAATTAGTTAATTTAGATTACTTAATTAAATCTCTTTTTATCTACATTTCAAGCACCCAACTATAAAACATAAAAATGATACAAATTAAATGCCTCACTTACACTTAACCATACCAACGAATGTCACAAGTGTAATTGGGAAGACAATGATTGACGTTAAGACTAAATTCACTTCCTAAAGGGGTAGTGCACTGGAAATGATGAAGTCCACGAAATTCAATAGAATCATGCATGAACGCTTATGATTCGTATGGTTGGGCATAGGGGTACCTCGCCACTCATCACTAAACTTACACTATCATTGTTAAATAATCAAGTATTCATCACTAAGGGTGCTAAGTGAGAACACTATGGCAATTATTAAATGATAACATATTTATGCTCAACATGGATCACACTCAATTTTCATATTTAATATACATTTTAGGAGTGAAATCTTAATTTATGTGCATAAGAATAATTAACAAAGAAAGCAAGTTGTTAATAAAAAATATTAAACCAAGTTAAAGTGTTACAATAAAAGTGAATTAATTTTTATCTTATTATCATCATGAATTACGTCTATATATAATATCACCCAAATAAGACTTTGTTTGACTAATTCAATTTCATGTTGTGAATGCTTATTGGCTATTGCTAAGGCTACAAAATCAAATTCATAAATTTTTGCTACTATTGTGATCAAATGGTGCATTTAATATTGTAGGTGAACAATATTTATAGTCATCACCTATTCCATATACATCATATCTATGATATCATATTAATGAGTGGCAAAGTAGACCCTACACCCAACCATACAAAGCACAAGTATTCACATATAATCTGATAAATTTCCATGGACTAAGGCTAGTTTAAATGCATTAGATATCTACGCGTTAAATTGATGGTCATTATCTTCCCAATCATACTTGTATTTTTTTAATTCATATGATTAAGTGTGATTGAAGCAAATGATGAAAATTCTATTATTAAAATATTAAAATATTAAAACTCTAATTATTTAACCTAAGTGCAGGAAATAAATCTAGTCTAGCCTAAGCATAAAGTATCCATTCCTAACTTGCTATACACGTCTTGAACATGCATCAATGTTGTTGGATTGCGAAGTGTTCATTATTAGACATATCAAGTGGTACATTACTATGATTACTTAGTAATTTTATGCTTGAAGTTAATCATACTTATACGATTTGATTAAGTTCAATAAAGATAAATTAATTAACTATGTCTATGAAATTAAAGAATACTTAAAGTAAATTACAAGAAAGAAAACTAGAGTGTAAATCCAAGTGTTACAATGAAGAAAATGAATCTCAATTTTATTGCCACCATGAAAATGTATCCAATACATGTTCATTCAAATAAAATTTTATGCAATCCACTTGGTTCATGCTATGGGCACTTAGTGACTATTGATAACTACTACAAAAACAAACTAACAAAATTTTAGTGAGAAAAAGACCAAAATGATGTCATAAATGTAGTGGGTATGTGCATTTATGTAGGCATTTATTAAGCTTAAGTCAATGTTAATGCATTGACAAAGCAATACATATTTTAATATTGATGTATTAATGCTATTGCATCGATGCAACTAATTAAAATTAACAATTATCATACCCCCACAACTAACTAAAAAATCATCCTTGAGTTAACAAATTTTGGATCAAGTTGTTTATAAAATTATGAAAGTGATTAGACTAACTTTAACTAACTAACTTGAATGTTGCATGACAATATTTTTCAAGTGTTTACAAATTTTAACTTAAGACAAAACTAAACACATTACAAAAATTGGCTTACATCGATATGTACAAAAGATTGACCAATGCATAGGCCTCAAGTGGTGCTAGGCAATGATAACTCCTACAGTTCCTATGGTGACTCATCATGTCTTGGTGTAGGTTGCAACTACCCTACTGCTGCTGCTAGTACTACCTTTAGCTAAAATGCATCAATGAGGATCCTCCTCTTCTCCTTCTTATTGTAGGAATCATTTATTTTTCAAGTTTCTTTTCCTAGATTTGTAGTTATTGGCACATTCTAAAGATAACGTAAAGCAAACAATATCTCATAAGCATTGACAAACCAACCAATGAACTATTTGCATTCATTGTTGAATGCCTTTACTATGCTTTTTGACTCCTAGTAGTTGCTCATTCTCTTAGATATTTTCTCAACAACTATTTGTTGATCCTAAAATTTTCCCTTGAAAACCTCAAGCTCTATGATAGCTATCTCCAATTTTTGTCATCCCTTCTTATGGAGCTTAAACTTATTTTTAAATAATAAGTACAAGTTGACTACATGCTTTTCTAGTTCAAACCTTGGCCTTCTAGCAATGAGCATGGTAATATTGGTATAGTGAAGATTGGTTAATTCCATCTATTCAATCATTTCCTCAATGTGTAGCTTCTTCATGTAGATTTCAAATTTGTTATATGCATTTAGTTCATCAAAGATGGGCTGCCAGGCATCATCTTCGAGTTAGTGGAGCACTTCATTCATCTTTGTTTTCGCCAATCAAATTTCTTTCTCATTGACATCCTTTTTCATACTAATTTAGTTCTTATAATGATTCTTAAGTTTTGCATACTTGAGGACCTCATTCTTCTAAATGATAATTTTGATGCCTAATTTTTATCTTATAACGTATACGTCCTCCATTAAGAGATTTTCATTATCTACTATCAATATTCATACATTTGCATTCACCTTTGTTAATTACTCATTTTGGTACTTAATGTATTCTTCTAGTTATTACTTTTAATTTTCTATCTTAAAAAGACCTTTTATTTTCCTTGGCCAAGTTCATATTTTCTCTACACACCTAGGTCAAGTCCTTGTTTACTCCATTCAACATTACATCTAATAAGAACATATCCAAGATGGCCCTCTCTTTCATCATCTTCATCTACTATTTCTTGATCTTAAGTTATTCAAACGTATCATTCCTTATCAAGCTAGGATAGAGGATGACAAGATCAGACAAGTAAACTCTAAGCTATGTAACTTTAGCTACCAATTTTTGGTTCAACGTTGTAGCCTCTTGAAGTTGAGTTTCTACAATCAACAACTTATCCCTTGTCTCGATCAATGCATACTAGGTAGTTATAACATCTTTCAGCATATCAAAAACATCCAAAATCATTGGTCCAATACCCATCAATCATTCCCATAAACCTAATTTTTCCCAACATTTAAATGTTTTCCATTATAATAAAATTTGAAACTAGCATTACCTAAACTTTCAATGCTTCTCTGATTATATCAGCCATCACCTTTGCAACTCTCTTATCCTCTATGAGGCATGATTACCATTGTTCTATCTTCTTTCTCTTTGAGCATAACCAAGAAAGCTACAAAATTTTTTAAAATTTCTAACACTTATTTCAATGATAAGGATACTGCAACTCTTTTAGTACTGGTGTTAACTTGAACAATGGCTTAACTTCTTCATGCCAAGGACAAGCTGGATAATTCATCCCATTACCAACTAAGAGTTCAAGCAACTTCATTCAAGTGGCTTATCATAGGATGATAATCCATAAGTTCATCACTAAGTAGTTATTGTTATTCTATCAATTATTTCAATCTTTCTTCAAAACCTCATGTTTTTTTGGCCAGTGAAGGCACTACTTCTTCTTCCTAAAGCTACAAAGATGATTCTCTTTCATCATTTCCTACCATGATTCTATAGTGATCCTTTGAAGATCATCACTAGAGTAGCAAGAAATCCCTCTCCTTTTGTAAATTTTTTTAAACAAACATGGAAGAGGAAACTGTCTTCCTTCCCATTTTATTCTCCTTAAAGCATTTCTCAATTTTGAGAAAGATCAACTAGAACAAGTTAACTAGAAACTTCCTATTGAGTACAACACAAGTCCTAGTAGAAAAAGACATGAATTTTCTTAGGTGTACTATGGGATTTAGGTGGTGCACTATAATCTTAAAATAGACTTGCTTCACCTTGGTGAGCATACCATACTCCTTTCAGTCTACTCCATAATATCTCTAAGTCCACTCCTTCTCACTTTCAACATCAGATTAAGTGAACACCTTTGCTAGTTTAACTCCCACAATAGGAAGTCTTAGGGCCTTTGTAATGGTATCCACTAAGTAGAAAATGGTTATATCCTTTATCTTCATGATGGCATTCAATTGGTGACTATTCCAGAAGAGATAAGTTTTACTAAGGTATCATTCTCCACTACTAGAAATGGTGGGCCAAAGTTGCAATGATTATAGATGCTTCCAAACCTCTTGAGAAGTAAACTCGAGGAAGGGTTTAAAGTTTAGCTCCTACAAAACTGAGCTTTAAACCTCCTTCATTTTGATCTTCTCTAGGGAAGGCTTAGTTAGGGTAACCTTAAGGCTTGGCCTAGGTCTAGGCACTACATCTTTTTTGAATTTTCTAGTCTTTTTGGTGGGAATTTATTGAATAGATTTCACTTCATGTTCTTCCTTGAGGGATCTACTTGCATGCCTAACCTCACACTCCTGCTGTGCGTACTCTTGTCCTTGACCTCATCCTCCTCTTTGGTTCTTCTCCCTCCTCTAGAATGGATCACCTACTTGTAAACCTCATTTAAGCTTCATATGCAATCACATGGATGATCAATCATTAGTCATTAATTACTCTATTCTAGACATTATTATTCTTGATCATCCTTGAAGTTTAGCTTAATTTCAAAAAATTTGACACTAACACTCATAAGTAATTATAGTATATCATTTTAAAGATTCTAAGGTAGCTATTTCATTATTAAATTATTGATATTTTAATTATTATTTATTGTTAACTACCTTAGCTATTCAAATACGAGGGTTCTTCAACATGTTTAGAATCATAGATTTATTTCCCCTATGACATAGGGCTTGACTTCATGAGCTCACAGCTTTTAAATAGGGTCAAGCAGGTGTCTAGTTTGCTAGATATCACGTATGATATCTATGGGCTCTCAAAACTACAAATATCTTGTTCTTCGTTTGAGAAAAATGATGAAACTTTCGCTAACATCCCTCATGTATATATAGGTTTTGATAGCCACATCAATGCTAATGCATCGATGAGGTTGCATCAACATAAGTAGCTACATCAATGCAACTACATCAACACTATTGAAGTCAACAGTTTTCTCTTAAATTTTGACCTATTTTTGTCAAATTTCAATGCAAACAATAGATCAAATAAGAGTCATAGAAAGGATCTAGACATAAGAACAACCTAATCATCCATGGATAATAATTCTATGAATTAGTGAAGTAAAATACTTAAAATTCAAAGCTATCAAATGAAAGGTTCATAAAGTAGATAAGTTAAATACTGATGCAATTGAATCATGAAGTTTTGCTTTGATGATTTGGGCATGTGCAAGTGGTGCATAAACTAAATGTCCAAAATTTTTACAAGTGGATTCTCCCCAAAGTAGGATTTTGCTCCTTAATGCCCTTGAATAACCATCTCACAAGGTGTTCGTGAGCATGTTGGAGATTGAATGTTGATTAAGTCGATGTGCACATCCACATAACTATTACTATAAGGGATCTTGCAACAACTAAACAAAACCATTATGCACATAATCACATACATTAATAAAGTAAATAATGAAATAAGAAGGAATTGTAGAGATTAAGACATGAGGTGCCTCACAATGTCTACAATAGGTCCTTGTGTCAAGTATGATTAGAATGATCATCATACCTATCCATCCAAGTTTCAAGCCAAGTCCATACCTTTTCCAATGATATCACATTACATCATCTCGAACATATGGTCATGAGATCAACCAAAATCACATGAAAATACTATTACTTAATAAAAAATAAGAAAGTAATTATTTAATTAATTAAGTACTTAAAATATAAAGCTTGAGAACTCTTGACCACTGGTTAGAGGGGTGCCTTCAAACATAGGTTTATTTCTTTCTAGCCTCATAGCCAATTCTAATTCCATCAATGATGCACCTTCAAGGATCGATAAAATGTTTTTCTATTCACATGACAAAACTAGTTCAAGAAACCTTAAGATTTCTAGAAGTAGCCTACATTCAAGCATGGATAACATGTATTTCTAGTGATCTAGTAAGGCAATAACTTTATTTAAAAAACATGCTCCCATCAAGATTAAAACATAAGCAATGATATGACCACATGAAATTGTCAGGCCCATAGAAAAAGTTTAAAGAATTAGCAAGTCCCCTTGATGTCATATTATTTTCCATTTCATCTTGGTCCTTTCCCCTTCCTTTAAGGCATAATTATCATGAGTTAATTTTAGTTTTCATGTAATAAGGACCACATTGATTTCATGATGAAGATTTATTACTCATAAAATTGGAGGGATGGATGACATGGCCTCACCACTTTACACAATTATTCATCCAATATGTTAATAGTATAGGACATAATCCAAATAACAAAGTTTGCATCTACACAAAAGTGATAGTATTTATTAATAGAAAACATAAGATATAAGATACCTCCAAGTAAAAGGAAAATTTATAAGAAAAAAATCCAAAGAATATTGCAAAATAAAAAAATGTAAAATAAGTTCTTATAAGATATCAAATCATATGGGTATCTCCCCCATGACTAGGCTAAAAGGCGAAGATATAAAAGATGCAATAGGCTTGAGCATTAGTAGAGGCATCATTATAGTTCATGACTACCTGGTAATCCTTGACTAATTTTACCTATTGTGTGTTGACTAATATTAATTTCCATGGATAATCATAGTGGTAAATTTGCATGGCATCTGATTTGAAGGTAGAATATACAATGTAAGGTCCTTCCCACAGTATTTAAAATTTTGTATGTTAGAGTACATGAGTGGGGCTCTAGTAGAGGACCTTATCTCTAGGTTGAAATTCTATACGCCTTATCCTATCATCATGCTATTTTTCAGTATAAGTCTTGCGTACTTCACTTATCATAAGAGCTACTCTCCTATTTTCATCTAGCATTTTAAGGTTCATTAATCATATGGGAAATAGCCTATAGCAAGTTTTCAAGTGGAGTGATAGGTCCATAATGCATTGATGAGTTTCATGCTCCAGTCTCTCCTATATCAATTGATTGTCCTAGTAAGAATGTATGTTATCTCACTATTTGTTACCTTAGCTTAACCATTGGCTTGGGGGTGATATGATATAGTGAGTTTATGTTCCACCCCCAAATGTTTCATCAACTTCTTGAAAGTATCATCTATAAAGTGAGTTCCATTATTATAAATAAGTGCATGTAGCACACCAAGCCTATTTACCACTTTTTGTTGAAAAAATCTAACTACTATTCTTATTGTGCAATCGATTATTGTTGCAGGCTCTACCCATTTGGTACAATAGTCCATTATAACAATAATGTAGGATTTCCCATTAGAAATGGCTGTGATGGAACCCATGAAATAAATTCCCCACAAGTCAAAAGGTTCCAATGGTTAGATACATTGTTGTCAATGCTCAAGCTTGGTAGTCATCCCACCATCACGTTGACATCATTTGCAACAGTTGACAAATAGATGTGCATCCCTAAAGACTATTGGCCAAAAGCATCCTGTCATGAGGATTTTGATGATCATTCTTCTCCTTGCATAGTGGCCTCCACAAGATCCTTCATAAGAATCCTAGGAAATTTTAAATTAATCATCATAAAAACATATCATCATACTAAGATGTCTATGTAGATTTTGTAGAGGCTTTCCTTTATCTCCTTGTAGTACTTGGCTTGGTGAAGGAATTCTTATTTTTCCCTCCTATCCCATTCAGTAGGGACTTCATGTGTGATTAGATAGGTGAGAAGGTTTACATAAAATGGTCTAAGTACTTCATATGTTATCATTATGACCTTTACGAATAGTAGTTGATTAAGAAATTGGTTACAAAATGGCTCTTCATCAACCTTGTTATCCCATTGTTATTAAGATAACTAATCAGCTATCATAGTCTCAACCTTTCTTTCTATCATTGTAAGGTTTAGCTCTTACAAAATTACTAGCCATCATATGATACGAGGGCTAACCATTGGTTTATTCATGAGGAAGTATATTGCATTGTATTCTGTATACACAAAGACAAGGTATCTAACCACATAGTGCCTAAATTTTTCTAATGCATACACCACAACCATCAACTCCTTCTCTATTATGGTGTTATTCAACTATGCATCTATAATACTTCTACTTGCACAATGGATGTAGTATGGATTTTTTTAATCATCCAAATGCATAAGCATTGTTCCTAAGACAAAATTAGATGCATCAGTCATGATGCAAAATGTCTTAGACTAGTTAGGTGCTTGTAGAATTGGAGTCTCTACAGCTTTTTATTTTAGAAGTTTAAATATGTGAACATATTCATTGATCCACTCAAATAGTGCATCTTTCTTTGTTAACTTCACTACTAATTTTGCAATTTTTAAGAAGTTTTCAATGAATATCCTATAGTAACTAGTGTGTCCAAGGGATGATCTAACATCTTTAACTATTTGGGATTTTTGTGTAATTTCTTGGATCACCCTTATCTTCTTTGAATCTACCTCCATCCCTTTTTCTAATTTATTATGTCCAAGAACAATGTCCTCATGGACCATCAAATGGCTCTTTTGCTAGTTAAGCTTGAGATTGGTTTCAAGACATTGTTTCAACACTTACTCTAGACAATCTAGTGCCTACTCAAAACTAGAACCATAGGTGAAGGAGTTATTCATGAAGGCTTCTACACTATTACTAATCTATCTTTGGAAGATGTAGAGAACAAGATGTTAGAATGTTGTAGGTGCATTACAAAGATCAAAAGGCATCTTTTTGTATGTAGAAGTTGCCTAAGGACTTGTGAATGTTTTTTAACCTAGTCTTTCCAAGCTATTTGAATATGATTATAGCCACTGTAACCATCCTAGAAGTTGTAATACCTATGCCCTAAAATGATTTCTAACACCTAGTCCACTAATGGTAGTGGAAATGCTCCTTAAAGGCTTCCATGTTCAATAGCCAAAAATATATGTAGATATTTCATTAGCCCCCTTTCTTTGGTATGATGACAAGTGGGTTTATCCACTCACTATCTAAAATAGGATAGATGAACCCAATCTTAAGGAGCTTTTCCATATCTTTTTTGAACCTCTACTATTGGTTGTCTTTTGGAATTAATGATAGGATCTATGTAGATTCAATTTTGTTATATGCATGGATTAATTCACGTAATTGTATCATACGATCAAGCAACTATTATTGGTTATTTCTTCACCGCCATCAGTCATTTTTATTTTTGTTCCTTTGTGAGCTTAGCATTTATAATTACTGATTTTCCATTTTTTTAGAAACGCATATTTAAGTAATTCTGATAATGTTTTCAATTCTAGAGACTCTAGTTCAAATGTTTCTGGAATTTCCAATTCTTCCTAGTCCATGTTTTCTTCATATTGATTCTTTACATCACAAAGTTAGCATCTAAGCTACTCCATCTCATTCAATCTGTTTATATATGTGCTTTTTAGAGCTTTATATGATTCCATGCACATGGTTAAACTATAGCTTTCATCTAAAAGCAACCACTAGTTGTCATCTTATTTTTTTGTTTATTGCACACAGCCACCTTTACATACCATTAGATTTTAAGAATGATTACATGCTATGATTGTCCTCAATCTAGCTACCCATATCTTCTACATGTAGTTGCATCCTGTGTCACTATACATGATGCATGAAACTCTCTTCTTCTTCACTATGCAATGCTCATTTTCCTTTGATATGCCCAAGGAAAATTTTATGATTTCCATCTTGACATCAATAGTGTTTAGCCATGCTCTTTCCATAATGATGGGAAATTTTCCCTTGCAATTTTCCACATGAATCACTAGAAAATCTACAAGTTATAACTAACCACTAATGGTGGTCATGTTGTCCTCCACCAATCCCAAAGGAATAGTGATGGTTTCGTCAAGAAGTTCCAAAAAGATGTTACACTTTTTAAGTAGTGGTAGATTCCATGCTTTGTAAATCTCCTAGGAGATCAAATTAACTTTAGAACCTAAGTCTAGTAAAGTCTTACATGGTGCATTTCATGTGTTCTACAAATAATCAAAGGACTTTCCAGATTAGTTTTCTTTCTAGGAATATTTCCTACTTTTATCAAACCTATAATTACATGGGTTAACATTACAATTTGTACATTTAAGGTACTTTGGTTTGAAGGCGGCTCTAATGGCATCTTAGAGATGGCTAGTATGGGGTCCATAGTCATGGATTCTTGCAAATGTTTAGATGAACTGATTGGTTTTAAAAAATAGGCATTTTTGAGGCTTATGCTCAGAACTACTTAAGTTACTGTCCATCTGTAAGTTCACTGCTCTTGTGGCATTCCACTATAGTGACTACAAAGAAATCTCGCCTTGCATTGATAGGGTAGGTGGTGAAGGATTTAAAGTATAAGGTTAAGGATGTTATGGAGGATGAGTGTATGCCAAAGGAAATTCAACCCATGGAGTGACAAGTCTATGGTAGTTAGAAGGATAATAATGATAAGTAGAAACATGTGTGGAAGAGCCATTAGGTGATACAGGTTTTTGGACATAGTACCCTTATGGATCATGTTTCCTATAAGGATATTAGTGCCTTAGTGGTGGCATCTCCAATGATTGTGGATTTTGCCACTATTGATAATACTCCTGAGGTTATGGCAGAGCCCCAATTAAATAGTATTATTATTGATGATAAGCTTGCCAATACTTGCCTTGAGGATAAGACAACCTCCTAGGTATCTACATCTTAACATACTTTGGGTTTAAGGCATAAACCCTAGAATCCTAATGATGTGACACTACTAGGCACTAATACTCGAGATGTTTATATTGGAAAATGTCATAATAATTATCATTTAGTTCAAACGTTGCAACCTCCTCAACTACAGTTGCTTTTCCTTTTTGCTAGTAATAGTTCCTTCCTACATCTTTCTTATTTTTCTTATCCTTGTCTTGGGCGCAAGTTGTGTTAGCTTGTTCTCCTTCCTTGAAATCTTTGATGTTTTCTAGGTTACCTACTAAAAGACCTTGGCCTTCAGGCCCTCCTTGTCCAAGGTCATGTTCTCTCCTTGCCTTGGTTGCTTGCTAAGGCTAAACATAACCATGGATGGTTCATGTCATCTCCACCAAAGGGTGGAGAATTTTGGTGATAAGATTGGCTAGATTAGTAATCAACATCCTCCTTTTCTACTACGATGTTAATTGAATGGTAGTTTCTTTCTCCTTGGAAGCTTCATGGTGAGCCTTCATGAATTTGTCTTTTATGTAGTTAGATTAGTAAGGCTTGGATATCTTGTCAACTACCTTGTAGTCTAGAGCTATTGCTTGAAGTTCCAGCTTCATCAATGCCACCAAGAGAATCGATGGCATTGAACAATCAAGTGGCAACACAATGTTACCCTTCAAGTCTCTCCATCATAGTTGTTCTTCTTGGTAAAGAATGAAAGTGAATCTGGATTATATGGATCTAGATGCTAGTATATTGGTTTTACTTATTATGACACCTCATCTCGATTCCTAATGGTTCTATCACATATCTTTGTTGAATCATCAGCAAGTGAGGAATCTACCTTACAAGAAGAAGACATTTTGTGATTTATAAGTGTCTTTGAAAAACAACATTATTATTTTTAATTAATAAATATTTTTAGGCTTTAATAGTGATTGTTGAATAATTCCAACTATCTAAGACACTGGCACTAATCCCTAGGAATAGTGCCAATGATGAGTGGTAGAGTAGACCCTACACCTGACCATACAAATTACAAGTGTTCACACATAATCCAATCAAATTCCATGGACTAAGACTAGTTTAAATACCTTAGATAACTAAGTGTTAGATCATTGCTCATTGTCTCCTCAATCACATTTGTGTGGGCATAATTCATGTAATTAAGTATGATTAAGACAATTGATAAAAATGTTATTATTAGAATATTAAAATTCTAATTATTAAACCTAAGTGCAAGAAATAAATCTAGACTAACCTAAGCATAGAGTATCCATTCCTAACTCGTTGTACAAATCCTGAACATGCAACAACATTGCTAGGTTACAAATCCTGAACATTGCTAGGTTACGAAATTTATTTGAGTGAACATGTTCTTGGACATATTTTCATGATAGTAATAAAATTGAGATTCATTTTCTTCATTGCACCACTTGACTTCATACTTTAATTTCCTTTCTTACAATTTACTTTAAGTATTCTTTAATTTCATGCACATAGTTAATTATTTTACCTTTATTGTACTTAATTGAATATCTTGAAGTTGATCAGTTTTTATGCTTGAAGTTGATCATACTCAAGATATTCAATTAAGTACAATAAAGGTAAAATAATTAACTATGTGCATGAAATTAAAGAATACTTAAAGTAAATTGTAAGAAAGGAAATTAAAGTATGAAGTCAAGTGGTGCAATGAAGAAAATGAATCTCAATTTTATTACTATCATGAAAATATGTCCAAGAACATGTTCACTCAAATAAATTTCGTACAATCCACTTGGTTCACACTATAGGCACTTGGTAACTATGACTAACTAATATGGAAACAAACTGATAAAGTTTCAGTAAGGGAATGACCAAAATGATGCCATAAATGTGATGGATGTGAACATTTATATAGGCATTTATTGAGCTTGCGTCATTATCCCCCCCTTCGTACAATTTCCAGAACACTGATGCATTGACAAAACAAGGCATATGTTGATGCTATTGTGTTGATGTGACTAACTAAGATTGACATTTATCACATACAAAAGCATACGATATTGCAACTATGATATCATAGGTACAATGTTACACATACCTATTGAACGATTCCTTAACCATATAGAACTTCTCTAAATTGTAATATTTTTCCCAAAAATCAAGTAAAATGATGGAAGTAAGGCAAGGTGAAGCTTTATTCTTTCTAAAAACCTTTTTCTAAAGCTAAGATAAATCTTGTAAAGTGTTGGTTTGTTCTAAAAATAGAAAATGTAATCAACAAAATTCTAACCTATATACATAACCATATATCCTATGCTTTTTTGAGGGGGAAAGGGGAGATATTCATTGTTTACATGGAGACTTTGAATCTTTGAGAGATTGGTGATTGTAATTAAGCAAAGAACATCTAAGCATGTTCTCTTTTCTAGCATTGTATACCAACTTTGAGAGGGGTTAACTATATATACTCTATGGACATATAGCTGATATGAAACTTTCATAAAATTTAAGCAAAATATAATAGTATGTTAGATTAATATACTTATTAAAATCAACCCTATGATATGCAAACCGCAAGCCACATGCTCTAATCAATAAAGCAATACCTCACTATCATTGTGTACCAACTTTGACAACTTTTAATATAGGTTTTATCTAAAAAGAATACTAGTAACTCAAAGATCAAAATATTTGTTGACAAGTGGGCTATAGCTAATAGCAAAGATTCTCAACATAAGATCAATCATGATGGTCAATTTAGGGGTATTGAAACTTGAAACAATTAAAACATAGGTACACCCTAATATGTATAGAAGTTTATAACTCAATGCTACCTAGTAGAATCAAACCTATGACCTAGGGTTGCTAGGACAAGGCTCATACAACTAGGCTAACACCTCATTGTTAATCAAAGATGGTCAATTTGATAGAAAATTTATATCATTTTCTATTAGATCTTCATTTCCTACAAAAGTTGTTATTTTGTGAAAGCTTTTTATTACTACATCAAATCCTTATGCTATTTTAAGTTCAAGCACAAATATTGACAAGGATGTAAATTCTATTTGGGAAAGGACTATTCTCGCAGCTAACAATTAATTTTCTTTTTATTATTATTATTATTAAAATTATCAAGCACAAGGTTGAAGACTAAGGAGAGATCTCTATGATTGGAAAGTTTTTCCTTCCCATGTTTTTTATCTTCTCCGAACGTTTTCTACTAATTATCAATATTATATTTAAGGTCAGATATCCTAATAAAACTTTTTCATCAAATATAGAATCTACTTGTTAGTGTTTACTAGTATTTTAGTATTGGTGAAGTGTTATATAAGAGCTTACTCTCATGGTTTCACTAATATAGTTTACTCTTTTTAAGTATGTACTCTTAGAAGTAATCTTTCCTTTTTTTTGGAATTTACTTGTGTTAATACATCAGATCATTTTCAACTCTATGTCATGTAGATGAACAAAAATCTTTCAAGTGCCTACCTTGGCTTGAACCTATGTTTTACCGCTAGAGAAACAAGCACCTTAACAATCACTCAAACAAGTGACCCCTGCTAAATTTAAAATCACTCTTAAAAAGTATACATGATTCAATTTCAATTTTAGGTTACCTTCCTTAAATTATCAACTTTTACTGGCCAATACTCTTGAAAGGCACAAGGGCTTGACATTTGCCAAACATAACGAATTTTTACTTTGAAAAAAATTTGAAAGATACAACATGGAAAATAGTAGAAAGCACTAAAACAAAATAAAAACAAAAACTCAAATTCAAATTACAAGGAAGTTCTTAGATAGCGCGAAGAAAAATTAAAAGTTAATTTTAAATTAAACCTATGACCGGTAGAATGGAAGTTATGCATCTTACCCATAAAAACTTCTTCAAACAAAACTTTAAAAACTCTAGGAAATTATGAGGATGGTTTAAAATGATCGAAAGCCAGCTTTACGACTCTCAATCTTGTACAGTTGAAAACACAAATAAGTAATCTCTTAAATAAAGTGTTTTAAGATATACATTTCCTAGATAAAATCAACTTTTCTTCTTCTAATCTCATATTTATTTACTATACAGAAACTAGCCAACTCGAAGTAAAAACACTAGGAGGAAATGCAACTCATAAGAGACGTGCACCATCCATATAATAAAAACTAGTTCAGTATAAGCTGCAAATTCCCGATGGCACCATCAACCATGCAATAGACAGTAAAAATTTATCACACGAGGTTGTTGCAAAACTGACAACCAACAATTATGTCCACCACTGCAAAACAACAATTAATAATAATGGATGAAATAGCTGCAAAACAATAACGAATAACAATGTACTAATAATGGATGAAATTTATAAAAATTGGAGATCTGGAGAAATCCTTTGTGATTGAGGCTTTCTTCAAAAATGTGTCAGAGGCTCTATAACCGTCCTACAAATCCTTTATAATTTTTCAGATGTAATATAAATTTTGTTTCCAATAATAATGAAAAGGCAAATGTTGAAGACCAAACTTCATATAATTCAGCATTGTTCATTAGAATGGAAACCATAACCTGGACCTTCTAAAAAAGAAAAAGAATGCCAGTTCTAACATAAAACCAGGAACTAGAAAGTAATGCTGACATCATAATTAAATTAAGTTTAAATTTTAAATACATATATTTTTAAACTGCATATTTTTTTAAATAACACTTTAAGACAAAGGGCCTAAGAGCTATGACACAACTCTACACCCTGCAATTTCTAGTAAGGGTGATTCTTCGCAACTAATGAACGCCGAATTCTTTGCTCAGCAATGGCCAGAAAATTCGACAGCAAGAAGAAGAGATTCATAAAATATATTTCTACATTGCTCAATTCTCATGATTTAAAAAAAAAATTGAAAAAAACCACCACCTGGTGTACAATGCAATTCACATGGTTGATAGGAGCCTAAAAGCATTTTGTAACTTCGGTAGACAAAGTGGACCTCGTCTTGGCACAAACCTTCCTACATATATGGAATTTGACAAAACTACATTTTTACCGATTACCATCTTTAGTTGAAGAATTTAATGCCCCCGTAATCACCCGACTCACAAAATTCAGAAGTTTCCTAAAGGAGATCATCATCAAGGATGTTACTGTGAAACAGGTAAACATGAAATCATGGAAAAACAATGATTTTTCTAGAATTTCATACCAAATTATTCTGCATTCAAAGCACAGCCATACATCAGCAGGTCATCGCAAACATTTAACGAATTGAACTTTTTAACTTGAACTTCATCGTTCTTGCGGGCTTAGCATCCTGGCATGCAATTATTCTTTGTTTAGGAATAGCAGCAGAATCAAAACTGCTTTGTGCACAATTAGGTTCAGCTGCTTCTGACCTCTTTACATTTTTTACATCTAATGACTCTGTTCTCTTGTGATTAGAACTAGCCTTTGGCTTTTGAACATGAACCAATGGTCTCGGGTTAGAATCTACATCAGTTTCATACTTGGAACTACTTCCTGTCTTAAATGCAGCAGCATCAGGTAATGGATTTGCAGTGGTAAGTTCCATTCTCTGCAACTGCTCTTTCTCAGCTCTTCGTTTCTCTTTCTTTTGTCGTTTTCGTTCTAGGTATTCAGCATCATTATGTTTGTCTCTCTTGCGCTTCTTTTCTTTCCGCTCATCCCTTTTATCTCTTATTTCTTGCCTGCCTTGCTGTTCCGGCCCATCATAACTCCGCGAATCGGAATGATGAACATCTATACTCTGGCTAAATTGCATTTTTCTGGACTCTCTACGATCGTGATTAACCTTCAACTTACTACTTGATCTTGAATGTGATTTGACATGACCAGAATTCATTGAATCTGCTGTGCACTTGACATCTGCGTTTACATCTTTGGCAGTACTGGTACTTGCATTCTGGCAAGAAAGCCTTCCATGGGAACCGGCTACAGATAATTTGATTATGCTCTTCTTTTTTGGGCGTGAACTAACAACCTCTGTTGTCCCAGTTGCAGTCCCAGCAGTAACTGGACTGCCTTCTTGGGTTGCATCAACTCTGGTACATTTGTCCACTGACATTGATGAACTTCTTGCAGGATTTGCTGCAACACAAGTCTCAGCATTACTCTCCAATCCTCTTGTAGCTGGAGCATCAACAGAATCAAGAGACTTGATTCTAATCTTGACAGATTGTAATCTGCGCTCAGTGTTGCCTCCAGAGCTAACACTTACAGCAGCATCAGTTTCTTTAGCATGTTCAACAACATCCGAGCTTACCCTTATGTTCTCATCATTTGTTTCTTGGGAACGAATAAATCGAAACTTGATTGCATTTGGCTTAGTTCTCTGATCTCCGGTTCCCTCGTTTGGCTTAACTCTCTGATCTCCTACTCCCTCATTTGGCTTAGCTTTCTGACCTCCAGCTCCCTCATTTGGCTTAGATTTCTGACCTCCAGCTCCCTCATTAGGATTTGTTCTTTCCTGTAATCCTAAATCTCTAATATTAGAAAGTAATTCATTTTTTTCGTTCTCCTCAGCATCCTTGTCTACATGAGCTATTCTCTGCTGCTCTTGAATATCAATTGGCTTCACAGAAGATTGCTTGGGTTTCGAAATGCCAAACAGTGTTGCGGATCTGATTCAGAAATTAATTTTTAATCACAGAAAGCAATTTTTTTCTTGTCGCATGATCTAAATGAAAGAGAAAAACTGTTTCCCAGTAAAAAACTAACTTGAGAAAGAATTTGCAAAATCATACCGTCCAGCAAGCAGTTGTAAGACAGAGAAGATATGATGTCGCATGTTAACATTAATGAAGCATTTTTCACTTTTGAGAAAACCAAGCAAAGCAAGCAAGGCCTCGCAACATTTGTCATCTTTCTCCTGTGTCCTACATAATTGACAAATACGTAGGCAGTAGACACTTATCTTCGTTTGCACTGGACATGATATACAAACGCAGGTTAATTAAACTGCTCGTATATATTGCTTAAAGCAGCTTCAAAGAATAAATCGATATTTCCAAACCTCGTATAGAAAGCTCCTGTGTTATCAATTCTATAGCCAATAATAACGCAGCACCAACACCCCTCTTTTGAACTTCAAAATCAATCAAGGCTTTAATCACTTCAACACGAATCTTCCATGATGTATTTTGTGAATCCTGCCAAAACTTCGTGACTTTCTCCAAGCATTCCTACAGAATCCAACAATAGGTAAATGCATACATAATGGAATGAACAGGATGCATCTAGGAGATCTTAGCTTACCATGGGAAAGAAACTGGATAAATGCAATGCAACCTGTTTCAATGTGCGAATACAACTAATTGTCAATGCCCCATTGTAGCTTGGCATAAATCTGAAAATACAAAAGTTGTTTCCATTACAATATGTTAATAAAACCAACAGAGAACCCTGAAAACCAAATATGCATTTGCTACACAACTCTGTACCTGTCAAATTGTAAAAGATAATCTATATGCTTCAGCAATGTAGATAAGAGGTCAACGTTCTACACAAGGAAAAACCGATGATCTTAGGATGCATGAGAACTTGTAAAACATATACTTGTTTAATCATGTCGCAAAGATGAAAAGCTCAGTAAAACAAATTTTTCAGTTGCTTGTAAAATAGGGAAACTTGAAAAGCTTGCAGTAAAACAGCTCGCTTTCTTGTAAAACAATTAATCACCAATTCAACAGAGAATTTGTTATCATTGATCTTGTGCAGTAATTTGTATTAAAACACAGCCTTAAAGTAAAGCATTTGTAGCTGAAATAAAAACTTTTTCAACAGAAAGTTTCAGTTTAAAGGTGCTTGAAAACTTTACCAGATCTCCTACATATACATTATAATTCAACAAATACTAGTTCAATTCACTTAGCATACATAATCATAAATCAGGTTTCTACTTTTAAAATGTTGTCAAAAACTAGAAAACAACCTTTCAAATCAAAGTAACATGAAAAATGCTTAGGGGTCATTGCAAGATTATGTCTTCCCAAGAAAATAAGCTTGGAACTTTTCTGCCTAAGAGCAATACAAAACCTGTGGCTTTTAATTCGGCTATCTTCCAGATCGAAGAAAGAGAACATAAAAAAGGTCCAGAAATTGCAAAGGGCTTTTAGAGAATGAATTTACGATTGCCGTGACAAAAGAAATCATGAAATATCCTACAAGGATTTTGAAAGTGCCGCCTCAGCAAATGACTAGGCAGCCACAAAATCTACTGTTAGAACCTGTACTACTGTTCATTGAACAAAACAAAAATTTTCCAAACATAAAATTCTCGTGACAATGTTTGGCCCAAAGCTAATGGCAGAATACTTTCAAGTTGGCCGATGGTAGGTCAAATTTCTAAAATATTTTATTTCAATATTTTTTAAAAAGTAAATGATAGTCAATTAGAGTATAGCTCAATTGATACGCTTGTAAGTTTATATCAAACAGGTTGCGAGGTTTAAGTCATGCTTAACGAATATCACAATGTTCAAGGTTGGTTACTCATGATGGCCAGGGAAACCTCAAATTCAAAACATGCAAATAATAAGTTCTCTGAGATATGACTGAGGCACCATTATTGCCATGAGTAGCCCCACAAAGGGCATTTGCTGGATGCGTCTGTTGCACACCTAAATAATCCCCCAAGAACTTTGCTTTAATATAAAATCGAAAATTTGAAGGCCTTTCCAATCAAGGAACAGAGGTATATTTTGTTAAATATTTGTTTTTCTTAAATTAAAAGATTAGAAACAACAGCATAGTCGGTTGTTTACTACCTTCCCCAGCAACCACGATTTGAGGACCATGAGGTACAAGGGATCATTCAGGCCAGCATGACAGATCCATGCATCAAAGGAGCTTCGGCCTTCCTCCTTTACCCCACTGGGTAGGACCAAATGGTTTCGTAGTTCGTCTACAGTGAACTAGTCTTACGTACGCTTAGTAGGGTACTACAACAGATAGTGGCATGAGGTCATCAAACTGAAAGTTCTTGCTGATTAGTCCATACTAGTAACCTCCTTGCTGATATGTTGCTAAATTGGGATTATACATGCAGATGCAATTGAACCGAAGCTGTATTCTAATTTGAGTTTCATCCCAGTTGGCAATCATCAATTATTATGTTGGACTCTTGGCAGTGCTTTGGAACCAGTGTTGTTACACAGTTCATGTCGAAACATATTCGGTGTAGCCTTTATTTCCTGCTTAAATGTTTCTTCCATGTTTCCATTCTGTATTTTTTTTCCGGTTAGCTCTTTTTGCTGATTTTTTGATTGAAGGTCAGTTGCAATACAAATATTGGATATTTGTTAAATTGTGTGTATACAGATGAACCAAGATAAGCCAAGTCGTAGCACTGAGGAATGGTAAGATCAGGACAGTGAGATGGACTTGGACCCTCAAGAGAAGAAGTTCCAAGATCTTTGCAATAAGATAAAGAACATGGATCAGGCAAAAATGAGAGCAGGTGCGTTAAAAAGACATTTGGAATGTATGTTGGGTTTGCATCAGCATATGTTTGCTTCATTTCAACAAGTTCAAAAAAAGGCACAATTGATGGATGATCTTGTGGGATGTTTTGGGGTACTTAAAAGTGCAATGATTGGTCTTCGGGGTGTGACTGAAAATCATAAAAATGAAAGCATGAAGTCTTCATTGGCAGACAAAATAAAAACGTGAAAGAACCTACTAAGTACGATGGAGAAAGGAGCAACTCAAAAATCACTTTCTTTCTCCATTATATATAGAGCTATACCTCATGTCCGGTGGGAAATCTAAACCTCAGAGTGTTGTGGCCACCTCTCAATTTCTGTCAAGGATGGTAAAACTGTGGTGGCTTGGAACAGTAAGGGTCAAGGAAAATTGCACGCTACAGTCTTAGACCAGTACATGCAATCCATTTTCTAAATATTATCAGTGAAATTTGCAGGAACAACACCCCAAGAATTGGGTAACCAAACACACCCTTATGAAACAGAGGAATAGTGAACAGCTTATTCAAACTAAACTGAGCGCTACTGAGCAGCACATAAGAAATGTTGTAGGCGCCTGGAGAACAAATGTTTAGACTACTGGAGATGGAAAGAAGATATCAATGCCTTAAGTTTATGAATCGGTTTGATGCTGTTGAATCAACAGCTACAATGAAGAAATGTTACCATGGCACAAATGCCACTTGCAGCCCCTAGACCTTTGTTTTATTTTTAGGCCAAAGAGCCAGATGCGGTTAAACACAGTATCCCATCATAAAAGAAGAGATCATAGTGAAATTCAAAAAACGCATCAATCGAAAGGGGAAGAAAAACATTCAACCGAAGAATTCTCAAATTGGAAGAATCATCACCCAACACCATGTTGTCTATATCAAGGTCCTAATCAATATTTCATTTATTCCGACAAACACTTGGCTAAGTTGATTATGGGCAAGGCTGAGTAAAGAAAAGGTCCTACTTGGTTGTTGAGCAGGAACAATACTGCAGATCACAGACAGTGCCAAAATGTTTCTACCAACCTTGAACACAAGTGCTTCCGTTCGATGTGATATGTCAAATCTTCATAAAATTCAGATGATCCCAGCGACACCTATGTCAAAGGTAACGTGTTGGTAGACAATTGGGCTAGCCACAGCTACATCAGCTCTAAGGTAGCTAAGGGGCTAACGTTGAAAGTAAAACCAGTGTTGACCTCATGTAAGCTTCCAAAGTTCTATCTGCTATGTTGTGCAAAAGTGGTGAAGGACATTTCTAACAAGGTTTTTGTCTAGCAAGGAATTCTAATTTCTCCATTTTGGAAGTCAATTCCTTTCATGTCATCTTGGGACAAGAATTTCTTCAAAAGGCCAAGGTTCTCACTGCCACTCATTTAATTCATGGATCTGAATCAGTGAGCACGATACTTTTCTATTCCAAAGTGGTCTCCCTCATAATGATGAAAAAGGTCGACCACCACGTCATATGTTGTTTCAGAGTCATCATGACCAATGGTCCCCATCCGAAGAAGGATCAAATCCCAATTTGGACCTGAAACTTAATCAAGCCCTTGAGGCCTTCAATGACATCATGACTTCAGAATTATCAGGGATCTTACCACCAAGAAAAGCTATGGATCACAATATTGGTTTTGGTACCTGGAATGGCTCCTGAGATGCAAAAGCCATACAGGATGACAGGACCCAAATTGCCAAAGCTGAAGAAACAGCTTGAAAGTTTAGTTCAGGAGGGATATCTACAACCTTTGAAATCTCCTTTCAATGCTTCTATTTTGTTTGCTAGGAAAGGGCATAGTAGTTTGAGGTTGTGATTTATCACTTATTAACTAGGTACAGAATCAAAAACAGATATTTGATGCCTTTTGACTTCAAGTTGGTTTGATCCGTTATCAAGTACCCGATATTTGTGTCAAGAGTATTATCGGGTTTGGATTTCCATTCCTACGAATGGACAGCAAAATGGTTTTTGTAATGCACCTGCTGCCTTCTGTGCCCTCGTAAACAAAATCTTTTGCCCTTTCTTAGACTAGTTCATTCTCGTGTACCTGGACGGGTATTCTTAGTTACAATCCCACGTTTGATGGTCATGTTTGACCTCTTTAGTTGGGGTTTCAAAAATTGCAACAGAATCAACTCTATGTCAAGGAAAAACGAATTAGGAAACCAAAATTTCTTAGTCATATTGTTGGTCAAAGGGTTATAAAGCACAACCCTCGAAAAATTAAAGCATTATAAACATGGCCAATGCCCAAGAATGTCCATGAGGCACCCCAATTCGTGGGTTCGAAGACTTTCTATCATCGGTTTGTAAAGAGTTTTTTGGTTACAACTGCTCCGTTAACAAATCTTCCAAAGCAAGATGTTCCCTGGAATTGAAATCCAAAGTATCACCAAGATTTGATAAAAATCAAAGAATCTTTAACAGAATTAGAACCTGCCCTTCCAGACCTCTATAAGCTCTTCTAAGTCCATAGTGATGCATTTACTAAGCGATGTTTTTTACATAATGTATATACTGTGGCCTCGGTGCTTAGAAAATTAAATCAAATAGAATGTGGATAACAAATGGATGATGTCGTTCACAATGACTGAAGATGTGGCACTATTATATGTTGGAAGGACCTGTTTTAGTGTGTTGCGATAAGTTATTTGTTGCCACAATCTAAAATATTTGTTATCACAACCTAAGCTTCAACTAAAACAAGCAAAGTAGCTAGGCACTCTACGAATTTGAGTTGAAATTGGTGTATCTATCACTACATGAGAATGTAAATGCCCTGGTAAACACTTTGGATCGATCGGCTCAATTAGCTTCAATGACCTTTGAAAAGACAGCTTTGGTACTCCACATGTTCACCTAGATTAAGATCTAAAACAACAGGCACATGTTCACCTAGATTAAGATCTAAAACAGCACGTACTAGAAGGACTCCAAGATCCTCGGGCAAGGGAGATTTTAAGTTAGCCTTAAACGGTCATACCTCTCAGTACATGATGCAGGATGGATAGTTGGTGTTCCAGTGCAATTGAAACTATTGTTGATGTTTCAGGATACTTGAATTTATGTGTTGAGCTAGGGTGCCTTGCAGTCCCAGCATGATGTTAACACGTATGTTCAGGATACTTTGGGCAGGACACTCATGACAAGCGAACTCTTGCTCTGGCTGAAAAAGCCTTCTTCTGATATAATATGGAGCATGATGTTACCGCCTATGTTCAGGACTGTTTGATGTACAAACAAGATAAAAGTTCCAATGAGATGTCAAGTGTACTGCTACATCCTTTGAAGTTCCACAAGATTTTTTGGAAGAAAACCTTGTCAAAGGGCAGCAATTAAATTACCTCCAAATAATAATAAATGCCCTATGACTATCATTCTCTGTTTTAAAAAAGAATTTTAATAATTTAAAGAACCTGTAAATGTAACAAATGTTCCCACAAACCTGTTGACTAAACTCAATAATGCCTATTGAGTCAACAAGTGCTGACAGCCAATATGCATCTGAGAAACGATTTCCATTATTGTCATTGTACTGTAGGGAAAATGAAATTGACTGGATAGTAAGCATTTGATGCATGTACCATAATTTTGTAATCTACAAAACTGAAACAGGGTATTGAGCATGGTAACTTTCCACCTTAAGCAATTGCCAGATGAATGCAACTGCATCCGAAGGAGTCTTTCCAACACTGTCTTTCACTGAAGCTATAGCACATGGAAGAGCCTGCAATAGCTATCTAAGATCTGTGAAATACTCAAGCCCAAGCTATGTTCTAATATTTATATTTCAGCATACACATTACATAATAAAACCCTGGCAATATCATCCATTTATTGGAAAATAAAAAATTATCCATAAGATAGATATATCATGACTCAAAAAGCACTTGGAGAGCGTTGCAAATGTATAGCGACATTTCAATAATAAAATTAGTTCTCAAAGTTCCAATTGCCCTCCTTTGAAACTCTAATACAGCAAACAGTTTGCAGAACTATTAGATGGCCGCTATATATGAAAGTCTTCACAAAATGTTCTAGCCGAATGAGTAAAAGATGTCTTCAGAAACTCTTTTTATATTGGATGGAAAATCCGACTCAAATAAGAAATTGGAATTAAAAAAAACGTTTAGAACATTTTGTCAGGAAATTTTAATTTTATTTTTGCAATTGGCAGGAATGCAGGGCACTATGTACGCTGTTTATCCAAGGGAAACCTTCTGTTGCCCAGTTTCAATTATTTTAAATGACCCAGAGTGAAGTGCAAAACAAACCTACAGTCTACCCCTTCCTGTCCAGAGTCCTATTTAACATGATCCAGCACACCGAATGTAAACATGACTTGTTGGTGGGGTATGAACAACATTTTAATAATTGTTACAAGCTTCCGCCTTGCTACCCATCAGATACATTAGTAATTGAAACAATGACTAATAATGTTGTGTTTTCTACAAATCATGCTCCTGTCTATCTTATACATTGTGGTGATCTTTGGTTGATATGCAGCGTTAATGTTAATTTGTCGTGACATTGTGTTAATGATATCATGACATGTTGAGCACTGGTTGTTAACCAGATAATTAGCTTTTACAAACCTATACTCAAAGGTGCTGGGTTCAAAGCCCAGTACCAATGCACCCCTTTGCTGGTAGCCAGCGGGCATGTCCTAGGCACTACTATAACCACAAATACTATAAGAAAAATAATATGATTACATGTTAAGTTATTAAATCATGTGTTACTGAAACTGAAAGTAAATTTTAACATCTATCAACTGTGACCTTTTGGATATGTCAAACGTCACCAGTTTCAAAATTCCTTTTACCAATTTTTTTGTTCCATAACTCAGTATTACCCATTCGAATCAAACCTGTGACCTAGCTTTTCCATAGTAAAATGCAAGTTTCGTTGATAACATTTTTAACTATTGATGGAATAGATACATTAGTTATTAATTTTATTCATCTATGTTTAATTTTCTATTTGTCTACACAACGTTGCATTAAGATTTAATGTTAGAGTACACTGGGGGATACTACTAGAGGATCATCATTACCCAGATGCTCATAGCTCATCCTGCTAAGGTGGGGTCCTGGGAGGATCGGTGGATGAGCCAAAGCCTAATCTCTTTTGAGTGGTCGTGCCCAGGCTTGAACCCAGGTCTTGCAACTTGAGAAACAAGCACCTTAGCATCACTCCAAGTGGTGGTCCTTATTGGGGGACACTATTAAATAATTAAATTTTTATTTTATTTTATTTATAAAAGGTTGGGTTCCAAGGAGATATGCAAGCGTTTGAAAGCAAGCAGCAGAAGTGGATTGGGGATTTTTGCTACAAGGATTCAAGGAAATCATTTGTTTGCTGCAAGGGGAAAACATTTTTCCTTCTTTCTTTTCTGGCCCCGCTGTTGTTGCACTACTATTGTGTCTATCTATTTTGTTTCAAAGATCCATTCCACAGGGCTTCCATTTTTCTATATCATTCATTGTCATGTTCTGTCGTTGTTTAGCCTTTCTTCTAATTTTGTTTGTATTGTTCCAATGCTTGCTGAAATTGTGTCTCTATATTTCTGGTATTTGTTTATCCTGCATCGTTCTTGTCTCGAAAGGCTTGCATAGAAGATTTTGTCAAGTTTCTATTGTTTTTCATAGCAGTTCAGGGACTCGAATTTGTTAAAGCAGCAAGCCAACTAATCAAAATGCCACAGATCGCCAACATAAGGCAGCAGTCAATTAGGAAACCATATGTCACCGAGTGGAGGTAATGGGCTCAGGCTCTATTATGTCATTGATTGTCAATGGGACAATGCACAGCAGCATGCATTGATTTGGAGTTTGTATTGTAGTTGCTGATGGAAAGTTATTCTTTGACAAATTTTTCAACGTTGCTATTGTTGGTCAATTCATTATTGGCTTTTCTATTGTTGTATGTAACAAGACTTGTTGCAATAACCCTAAGAGAATGTGCTGCAACCCAACCTAATGCCTTTCTGTTATCTTGTCTGCTAGTGCATCTTTGGAACCCTTTAGATGGGAACGGGGGTTTTTCCTGACTAAAATTCAAGCCTTGTTTCTTTGCATTTTCTTTTTTTAATGCAAATATTGTACAGAGGAGAAACTTCACCTAGAAGAGAAGATGTGCACTAGCAACAAATGTGCACTAGCAACAAATTTGATGGATAGAGAAATTGTTGGCTGGAGAAAGATCTGGGTGTTTGTTGTTGAAATAAGTTTAAAACCCAATATTAGAGAATCTATGTGTAAACTTTGTTGTCTACATTTGCATAAGATAAAGCACAGAGATGTATTAATGCACTGTCTGATTGGATAACGTGACTATATGTTGGATACTGGTGTTTTCCTTGTGATGTTACTATTTCAATTTTTTGCACGATACTATCTTGTTCTACGTAGGTTACTATTTCTGCTTTGCATAAATTATTATTTCTATCCCTCATTATCATCAGACTAGTTCTAACAAAATGGGATCAGCTACACAAGTTCTATTTCACCATTCACATCTATAAAGAGCTAGATCCATTTCAATTTGCAATTTTTTCATATCATTTTCAATTGTTTTTCCATGGCTTTTTTTGATCTTCCTTGATATTTTTCCCATGTCTATTTTGATCTTTCTTTCAGCAACTTTCCTAAAACTTTTTCAATTGTTTTTCCATGGCTTTTTTGATCTTCCTTATTATTTTTCCCATGTCTATTTTGATCTTTCTTTCAGCAACTTTCCTAAAACTGTAACATGGCAAGGTTATTGTTTCTAACATCTGTATTTTTATTCCACACAGGTTATTCTTTCTGCTCTTGTGCAAAGTACTGTTAATGTTCTTGTATAGTCTTCTCTGTTTCAATTTTCATTTGCACAGATGCCGTGTTCGTACAGATTAATGAACATCATTATGCCCAGATTACCGTTATTGAATATTGTTACCGATAGAATTGTTGAATTTTCCTAGGCGAGCTGGGATGATTCCTTCACATTCGAAAAAATAGGGATGTGATAATAGCAATTTCATCAAGGTGGGTATGATTATTCTGCTAGTTTGCATTCCTCCTTTTACATATGAAGTTTAATTGCTTCCACAATGATTACTTACTAGGTTCTACCCAACTGACATCAACAACTGAGATTAAGATCTCGTTTGTATGTGGCAAGTGCATAATGAAATGCCATCACTTTCTCATTGGTAGATTTTGTCTAAGCACCTCAGTTTAATGTTTCTTGCCCCTGATGTAGCATGGTGATTCTATAAAATAAATAATTAGTAATCTCAGCTTCATCTTCAAGCCATTAAAACAAGTTTAGTATCAGCTAGTCCTATCCGATGCTTTTCAGCAATGACATTTCGAAGGATTGCTGAATTACATAAAAATCTTATCAGAAAACATGCTATTGGAAAAATGCATTCAAGACCACAATAATTTCATTAGCAGTTCTCAATAACTGCCATCTTATTAATGCTCCTAGCATATTTCTAACGCCAATAATCAAAGTATTAAAGGATTTTCTGTGATTGTATTGCACAATATATTTAACAACATTATTATATTAAACAAGGGCATCCAGGAGCTCAAAAGCCACCTGCAGAAGCAGCTATTGATGTCAAGCGATACTATGAACCAAAGAAATATGCATATCACAATATATGACGTTAGGCAGTTTTTTAAAAAAATAGAAGTAAGATTTCAATAATCCTTCAAAGGGCATTAATAATTATAGCAGCCAATAATTAAATGATAGAACTGATATAGGTTGCAGTGTTCAAGTAGCTCAGTTTCTTGACATGCCTGACACCCTCCTCAGTGCATAAGATGGCATTACACAAGCATCAGAAAAATTAATTATCAATAAAATGTGCAGAAGAAACTCTAGTATCAATGCACAACTAAGATGTCAAACCCAAGTGTTGTCAGTTTAAAAAAAAAGCCTAAATAACAAAAAATTTTATGAACTTAAAATTTTTGATGAGATCTCATGCATCAAGGAAAAGAATGGGAGGGCTGAGAGAAATACTGTAGAAATTGTAAAACAGAAAAACTATTAAACAGAAAGTAAAAGAAAAATTTTTAGGAACTTAAAAATTTTTTAAGAACTTAAATTTTTTTATGAGATCTCGTGTGTCAAGGAAAAGAACAGGAGGGCTGAGAAAAATATTGTAGAAACTATAAAACAGAAAAACTATTAAATAAAAAATAATAGAAAACTCATAACATTGCACAACGTATGTTGTTACACAAAACGTTTTCGGGAACTTGCACCCCTCGTCAGTGTGTTTAGGCAATGCGGCTAGGCAGCCAAAGTTGCAAAGGCAAGGGAATGAGCATGCCAGTACAAGTATAAATAGGGTCCCAACTTCTAAAATTAGAATAACCACCACTCTAATAATTAGACTAACCGTCGTTCTAATAATTAGAATAACCACCGCTCTAATAATTAGAGCAACCGCCGCTCTCTCTAATAATTAGAATAACCACCGCTCTAATAATTAGAATAACCGTCATGGTTATTTTATTTTTAGAACTTGAGACCCTATAAATACATGTACTGGCATGCACATTCTCTTGCCTTTGCAGCTTCGGTTGCATGGCCGCATTGCCTAAACACATTGATGAGGGGTGCAAGTCCCCAAAAATGTTTTGTGTAACAACATACGTTGTGCAATGTTATGAACTTTCTATTACTTTCTATTTAACAATTTTTCTGTTTTACAGTTTCTACAGTATTTCTCTCAACCCTCCCATCTTTTTCCTTGACGCATGAGATCTCATCAAAAATTTTAAGTTTTTACAGTATTCCTCTCAGCCCTCCCATTCTTTTCCTCACGAGATCTCATAAAAAATTTTAAGTTCGTAAAAATTTCTCTCTATCTCATTGCCTTGGAATTGTTGAACCTTGCTTGACAGCACCTTTCGTTGTTCTCTGGATTCTAACCATTTTCAGATCTTTTTTCTGTTTTTGGTTAAGTATTAATCCTTTTGCAGGTTTTCCACGGGTTTTGATCACGTTGCAGGTTTATGCAGACCACGACATTTTTCTACTATTTGATCTGTGTCTTGACCACCGCTCTGCTTACGTTGGTCTTCTTGGTTGTGGTTTCTTCTGAAGGTGCTTTCTTCAGTTTCATCACAACCTCTAACTCTTTCTTTTCCAACGTCGTTGCAGCTCGTCTCTTCGTTACTGTTGAAGACTTTTGTTCGTTGCTATTTTCAGCTAGACGCTTGTGTGCATGACATTCTTTGGTGTCAGACCCCTCATGTCCACCATTCATACATGAGGGTTCCCCTAAACCCTATACACCCTTTGGCTCTGCCAAAAGATCCAATTTGTTGATTGTTTCATGTTTGCTTTCTGAATTACTATTCTATAATAGTTTTGTCCGTACAACGTCCCACCCCCATCTCGCCTATGACGAGTGGGGCCCACTTTAATTATTAGAGTGCAATTATTCTATTTTTAGAAATTGGGACCCTATAAATACATGTACTGGCAAGCTCATTCCCTTGCCTTTGCAGCTTCGGTTGCCTAACCACATTGCCTAAACACACTAATGATGGGTGCAAGTTCCCGAAAACATTTTGTGTAACAACATACGTTGTGCAATGCTATGAGCTTTCTATTACTTTCTATTGAACAGTTTTTCTGTTTTACAATATTTTTCTCAGCCCTCCCGTTCTTTTCCTTGACACACGAGATCTCATCAAAAAATTTAAGTTCCTTAAAATTTTAGTAAAAATAGCCCAAATAACAAGTACACCTGATGCACATAAATAATAATAATAATAAAGAAAAGCATATGAGAATTAAAGGCCACAATCTGCTATGATACACTGAAAGTCACAAGAACATTGTTGTGCAGAACAATCAATGAACACCAGGCTAAAACCAAATCTACAGCTAAACTATCCATTAATGAGGCACATCAACACTTCAGGAGGGTTTCAAATCAAAATTTCCAAATATAAAAGTAAAAGATATTTAAAAAGCATATGCTTTCAATCCATCTCAACCTCTTGAATTCTGAGGAAATGAGAAAATTCATTCAAAACAATAGAATTATCCTCATCATGGTGCCTTTGTTCCATTTTAGTCAACAAAACAATATTTTACTCCAAAGATATGAAATTATTACATCATTAAAAATCATTCAGATATATATCTCTTGCCATATACTTTCAATGACGTGTTTAGCAATTGAGAATAGCCTATAGGTGCCAGCATCAGATACTCTAATGCTAGAATCACTCTATTTTAAAATTTCAAAGCATACCTTAATGCATTACCTCAAGAACAAAGTATTCTGATAAGTCACTGAAATCATTTGGCCTGTACATGCAGGAAAAAATTAAAAATGCCGCATAGGCTTTTTTTTTTTCTTTTCTTTTTTCTTTTTCTTTTTTTGTGAAAACAAAGAATGAAAAACTGATCACTGACCATTGCATTTCAAACTACTCTAATCCAAGAAATAAAAAGAAAAGAAAAGAAGGTTAAAACAACACTGAAAACTAAAAATTGTACCTTGGAAGTTCGATATCCGGGTCAAACCGCTGATTCTTATAGAAATCAATTAAATGTTTCAATCCAATCCAATCTGTGTCCTGTGACATAAGAAGTATAAAAGAATCATACAACAGACGTACAAATTTAAGCATATCAGCTACCATACAAAAGCTTTCAGGCAGCTATAGACTAAAATGTTTACCATGTATCACTTCCAAAGCTGCAAAGGTGATTATAAAAACATTTATTAAAAACATATCCAGCAGTGAGGCTAACAAACTTTATAAATGATATTATATAAGCTTATTGTCAAGATTTTATCACATAGCATGGTATCTTTATTATGATTCCAGAGAACATAAATTAACTTCCCTGACAACTAAAATACAAACCGGAGAAAGTAACTCTCAAACACGAAACTAACCTCGGTGGCAGTTTTTGCAAGAGCAAATGCAGCTTCAACTCTTACTCTCCAGAAGACCTGAAAGATAATGTGGAAGTATACTTTTTAATGTGTTCATGCTGTTTATAACTCCAACAAGAAATAAAAGGATAACAGAAAACCTTCCGGTCAATAAGGCAGCTGTTCAAGGCATTCATAACGGTAAGAGATGTCTGGGGGAAGCTTGACAACATTGCAATTGCTTGAAGCTGTGCAACAACGTCCTTTTCTTTTTCTAGTTGATTAATCTACAAACAAATGAGTTCAGTTCGCAATTAATAAATGCTTTATGCTTTAAAATGATCAGACAACACAGTTTGTATTGAAATCATAGTTCAACATTATCCTTTGTACACAGAAAATGAAAAAGGCAAAGATAAGAAGAAACAACTGTTTGAGAATAATTTCCCACAGGAAAAACACCCACAGCCACTTGAACTACCCTGAAGAACTAATGCAATAATGAAAAAACATTGATAAAGAGGACACCAAACATCAAGAAAATATGAAACGATGGATAAAGTATAACAAAGAAGAATAATGATTACCACTGATTATGCAAAAAGGTAATTAAGCCAAGGTAACTAACATAAAACTCAAACGATGCTTGTAATCCTTGAAGCTCAGATCCTTACCCACATCTGCATCGGTTGTTGTAAGATTATTTCTGCCAGATATTCCATCTCAGGATCACCCCGTAACCACAGCAACGGCGATTCAACTCTATGAAGCATATTAACGGTTTCATTGATCAACAAAATTTCATTTAAAAATCTCATCTCTAGCTATGCAAGACCAAAATAAAACAAAATAAAAAACAGAAAAGTGACAGATATAATTACCCAGTACGTGTGTCAGTAGTGGGAGGGGGCTCAACATTGTCATCTGAACCCTCAGCTCTTCCACTTTTCTTAGGCCGTTGTACTCTCCGTGAAGCAAGTTTAGAATGGCATTGTATTTCTAATAATTGGTATGTATCCCCAGCCATTGGAAGACTGGGATGATCAAACATTCCATCAAATTCATAAACTCTTATGCTCATCATTCCTGGCCATCCTTCATCTCTTGAATGTAAGCCAGTACCACCCATAGATTTGATACTTTCAGATTTAGTACCAAGGTAAGACGTGCACCCCCGTACAACAGCTAACTCAATGATATTGCGCTTCTTGTTATAAGAGAATCCCATCCTTCATAAAATCTATTAGTCATCAGATGAAAAAACAATAATACCAGCAAAGTTTTTAGACTTCTAACATTTAAAAGGGTATCAAGAACGCACCGCAGAATTGGACAACCATGTGACTCTACCCAACGAGGAAAAAATTCTTTCAGAAATGGCCTTTCAAGGTTTCCAATTTTGTTTGCAAGATGGCGAAACTACATTCACTTAACAAATATTAGAAAAATGTACTAAAACATATGGCACTTCTGAAGTCATTCTAAATTATTCAATGGCAACTTTTAATATGGCAGAGATTTCAATTAAGGTAATCAAATGAAAAATGTAATGCTCAAGAAAGAGATATTCAATTTTATTGCAGTCCATCAAGTGCTAAATTTAGAGAAGTGTCAAATAACTGAGCTTAACACTTAATACCTTAATTAATGTTATAAGCCATTATAAAATTCTAAAAAATTCTCGCCAGATTAAATTACTTCTTAATCCAATCTTTCATTTAATGCATTGTCCATTTATGGTTAAGTAATTCATAGCAACATTTTGATGATAAACAAAGAGCCAAACCACATATTCAATTTCAATAAATTATAAAACAAATGTAACCTCTGGAAACAATTGAAATAAATTATGAAGCAAATAAAACCTGTCAAATTCAATGTACCTCTTTCGTGCTCAATGTTCTGCAGGGCCGGTTTTTATCATGTGCTCGGGATAATATTCGCTGTAAAATCTACAAAACCCAAAAATAGGAGGCATGCTTTAAACAAACATAACTGAAATTTCACTTTAATTAGAAACCTGAAGAATTTCCATCAAACGGAGAATCAAAACAATGCAAAATAAAATGGAAGTTAAGCAAAGTCACAATTCATCATGAATTTAAAACCATCAAAATAAATCTTCTGCAAAAGCTATCAAACTTCATTGGAAATTACTATTCAGAGAATTTCCAGATGTTTGCTAACTCTCCTGAAAACTAAAAATAAAAAATAAAATAATTACTTAAAGCTATTCCTTCTAGGTACAGCACCTTGCGAAAAGCTTCAGGACCCATTTGCTTCTCCAACATCTGAAGAATTGCCACCTGGTTAAATATAAAGATTTCTATGAGAAGTTACATATATGACAAACTATACATAAAAAGGAGTTATGACTTAATTAATTTGAATGCAACTCACTGCTTTCCATGATCGTATTTTTCCAAGAAAACCTAGAGAATCAGTTCCATACAATTCTGAGACAGCACGTGATGAACTCAGAGCTGTTGCTCCACTAACATCTGCATTACATACTGCAACATTGGCCTGCATATAATAATGACAGGTTAATGAAAAATACATAAGGCATTTTAACTTCTTAAAATACAACAAATATCAATTATTCAAACTTTGCATGAGAGTTGACCAAAAATATTTTATTACAGCTAATTTCCAGGCAATTTAAGGAAATAACACTATCCCATTTAAAGTTTTAGAGACCTTATAACGTCGGTAACGAGCCTCATTATTTCCCAAAAACCGTTTGATATAGCAATCTGCTAAAAACCCAGCAAGTCCTTGCAATAACCAGCCTGCACGTATGACAATTTTTAACATTGGTGATAAGCAAGAGCACGCATATGAATATATATTCTAAAACGAACACTCCTAACTCAGAGCAGACATCATTTTCAGAAAACTTTACTTTTGTAATAAAGCGTTCAAAACAATTGTAATGTCTGCTAGTCTATAAACAAACATTGCAAAAGGAAGAGGCAGCATAGTTACCATCATTTTCATTTTCAGCAGTGATATAAATACCAAACCACTGTTGTGCAAGTGCATGTGCTAGTTTGATTCTTGTTTTAATGACCTAAAATTTGTTTTCACAAACAAAACAAGTCACAACAGAATATTAAATTCTGCTTTAAAATACCAAGTCAAATATTCAAATGACAGTTGCAGTGGTAATATTTCCTGTACCTGATCAATAACCCTTTCACTGTGAAGTAAATCAGAACTAAAAATAGAGACAGATGCAGCAGCATAAGTAGAGACTATTGCACTTTCAGAATCAATAAAAACTTGTGTATATGTTCCAAATGGAAAGGAAGTGCTCAAATACTCTTCATAGTAGCTGTGACATACAATATGACTTTTAAGAAAGTATCTTAGGGCATTGATGTATAGCCAAAATTAAAAATGCTGGCAAGAAACACTGGTGAGGAAAATGAGTACTTTATTTTCTTCTAACTGAAAGCCAACAGAATCAAGTATACAAACCTAAAAACGCTATGAAAGAAGTTAATTGTGCACTCCAGATCAGAATGGTACAGTGGCAAGCACATATGTGTAATTGAAGGCTTATGATGATCTGGAAAAACATGAAATGCTCCTACTACTAATGTAACAGATTTTGCAGGAATTGGAATGTCAACTTTATAAACAAATGTTTTGTAGGTAGGATCATCTTTGCAAACAACCTGCAAAATTGTGTGATATATCTTATAATGAGAAATAATAAAGAAACATATGAAATCTTATATATGATCTTCAAACAAGTCTCTACGTTCTTTCAAAAATATACCAAAACATGCTGATATTGCATATCTAGTCATATTTATAAGTAAACAACAGCCAACAATATTATCAAAGGTAAAAATTAATTTTTACCTGCCATCTACTAAAATAAATTGACGTACATAGTAAAGAGAATTAAAAATATACTAGCTGATTGATCTTTTTTTATATGGTAACACAGACAGTCTCCAGAACTAGGTGAAAGAAAACTAGTAAAGAGAGTTAGTTAAAACCAATTAATACTGAATTTGGGAAAATAGCCTTTGGAAACAAATATACACATTTTATGAGTTTTGTAGCAGTTCTATTTAATGAATTACTATATTTTATATTAGAGATTTATAGTTTCAGTTCAGTTTCAAAAAATTCACAAAATATTCCATGTAATCCTTCTACAATAAAAATGCTAAAATAAATCAAAGCATCTTTAAATGGTGATGCAGAGCCTACCTCAATAGACCCCAAAAGGACCCATTCCACAAGCTTCCTAAGCAAATTAAGCTTAGAAAACAAGAACAACACAAAGGAATGGAGAAAATTCTTCCTTTTATTAAAGAACTCTCAAATATTGAGAGATACATCAAAGATTGAGGAGCCAAGCTCAACTCACACCTCTCCCAAGGATCTTAGAGGCCACACATGTCCCCTCTCAATCCTCAATTGCTCACAATGGAGCCAAAGAGCAAAACAAGACACTTACAAGAGATTCTTATAATCTCTCTCAAGTGTTCTCTCTTGCCTCTCACTCAAACTCCTTGCACAAGCTCTCAAGAGACTTCTCAAATCTCTCACTTGACTATCTTCTCACAACTCTTCACTCTTGCCCAAACTTAGGCCCTGAACACTTATTTATAGCTTCATGGGTGACCTTCTGTTTCCCAGCATTCAAAATACATATTTAATGTCTGTTGGAATCCACCAAAGAAGACATCCTTGGAGTTGGAAGATGTCCTTCCTGAGAGTGAAAACATACACAGGAAGACATCTTTGTGGCTTAGAAGACATCTTCCCCGAGACTAGGCTCAATGCAAAAGATGCCTTTGACCCTTGGAAGATGTCTACAAGCCTGGGGAGACGTCCTTCTGGCCTAGAAGGACATCTTGTCTCAGAATGTAACGTTTTTCATGTTAGTATGGATGATCCCAAGACACCTAACCTAAAGCCTGAACTTACCAAACAAGCTCCCATAAGTCCTGGAACATCCCAAATGCATCCCAAACACCACAAGACTAAAGGCAATATACACACGAAGACACACACAAAAATGCATCGATGTCCTCATCAAATGGTTAAGATTCTCTGCGATACCTTCATGAACAAGTAAACAGGTAAACCTGAATACTACAAAATGTAGATGACACATTTTTACTCATAAGACCATCAATCAGGAAATCCAAAAAGACAAAAAAATACTCCATTTTAGCTATATTTCGTATTCATGCTTATTACAGTTTAGCTAAGTGATACCTTGTGTATAAATTATGCTTGAGTGAATTTCTATTTCAGTTAACCTACAGGAATGGTGTCTTCGATAGTTTGGTCATCTGCAAAGAAGATTAGATAATGAACCGATTAAATAATGTTGCTATATCACTATTCTAAAAATGCCACTGAAAGAAAGACCAAAAAGACATGAAAAAATGATTGAAACTGATCTGAAGAAATTGCAAATAGATAATAAGCTAGCTATTCATAGAGGCAAACAGAAAAAGAGAACTCATGTAGCTAACCCCATTTGTTGGGACAAGGCTAGGATGATGATGACGATGATGATAGAGTTTGAACTCTTGACCTCCCATTTAATATTTTACTATGACTAAGTGAGGTCATGGATGGATGTGGGCCAAGGTAATTTTATTGGATTGCTTTATGCATGTGATTATGTATTTATAAATATATTTCCATTAAACCTATGCCTCCCATCTAACATGCTAATTTATCTCAAGCATCTGCTAATCTCCCTCTCCCCTCCCCCCCTCTCTCTCTCAAACATGCTGTGTTCATCTTGACATCTCTGTCTGTGTATTGGAGATGGTGAACCTCGATACATCAAGCCTGTAGTCCTTGTTGTATGTGGAGTCCTTGTTGTATGTGGAGCCTTCTCCCCTTGTGAAACCTTCTACCTGTGCAGGGAAGAGTTCTCGTTGTCAGAAGTTCTCCATGAAACTTTTGCATCATCAAAGACCCCTTGCAAAACATTTTAGATAGAAAAACCATGTTTTATGACACATTAATCTTACCCTTCCCTCTGATTCTATATGGAATGAAGATTTAAAGAATTGTCCCTAGTCCCTAATACCTAAGAAACTGTATCGCATGCCAAGTAAATCAAAACATGATGTCTTAAATTATTAAATGAATGAAGACATCCATTTCCCTTTTCTTACAAATGCACTTGTTTGAGAATTGCTGGGTATTGAGGTTGAGCCTATTAACCACCACAGGTTACAATCAGGTAATGATCAGTTCATTATGTTGTATTTTTGAGTTATGACAATAACTACAGGTCACAGTCCGATCATGACATTTTAGGCGGTAATCACTGCAAGTCATGGCCACTTCATACTGAACACCAAGGGCAACTCACAACTAATGGTCAAGGGTCCTGACATTTAGGTTTCTAGTGAAAAATATGTTGTATTTCAAAAGGCCACTATAGGTAATGATCAGATCATGGAAAGTGATTGCAAGATCTTTAAGAGAGCAGATGTCAAAACTTAAAATTCTTTGATTATATGAACCCTAAGACAGAGAATGTAGGTAGAACATAAATGTACCTCATGTGTGACTCAACCTAGCACTCCTTTGCCCACATAATACTTATTAAATAACACAATTAACCAATTAAGCCACCTCTCATTAACAATCATTGCAAGTTGTTGTCAAATCATGATTTGTGTAAACCACAAGTCATGGCAAAGATAAAGGATTGATTTGCAGATATGCAAGAACTAATCTGTACATGTTCTAAAACAGTCACCGAGGCCATAAACAGATTAGCCACGACTTTAAGACAAGCAGCATTGTGTTTTGAGGAGCTTTTGTATCGTTAATCATGAGCATCCATTGAGAGATCATTGGAATCTTTGAGGTTGAAGCAGCTTGGTAGAGATGAACAGCCATCATTACTTGCAACATACTTTCCAAGGTCTTGAGGCCTGTGGTCTGCTCCTTTAGACTTTTGTATTTTCATGTTCTCATTTCTGTGAACAAAGATTTCCTTTTCTGTGAACAATGATCTTCATTTTAATGAGCTTTCTCATTCATTGACCCTGCCTGAATGATAGTGCCTTGTGTTGTCATCTAGATGTCTTAAAATATAATCAACATCCTACTTATAACTATTTTCCTTATTTCAAAATGTTTACAAAATGCACTTTCATTCAAATTAAAATGAAAATCTTGTAAATATCTTACACATAACAATCTGTAACAAATTTTCAGTACTTTGAAACTATTCTTCCTCACGTGCTAGCTGCATCTTTACAACATTACCTAAAAACCATCAACTTGCTCAAGAAGATGCTCAACAACAGCAAGCGGAAGTGGCATGAGTGGCTTGTCCATGCACTATGGGCATACAGAACAACCTATTTTATGGCAACTGACATGACCCCTTATAGCCTCTTTTATGGTTCTGAAGCTATTTTACCTCTTGAATTATAGGTGCCATCGCTCTATCACTATATCAATTGGCAATGCTTCTGATTGCCATGGTTGTGTTTTAACCTAACTTGCAAACACCGTGAAACATGGTCTGAAACACAGCAGTTAGTCGTGTGCATGATGGACAGGCCAAAAACACTATAATAGTGTCACACATCCATGGCAATCAGAAGCATTGCCAATTGATATAGTGATAGACTTTATGATATTTAATTTTTTTAAGACTATTATGGAAGAACTATCAGCTAGTGTTTCCACAGTTGAGATTATCCTCCTAGGCAAAGTGATCAAATAATTTACAACACTATCAAGCACCATGGGTAACATCATGTTTATTGATAGCTAATCTACGACTGCATGGGTCAACATGAAAGTATGGATTTGAAAAAATGTTTGATATGAAGGTAGCTCGGCAGAACTTTTTGAGGTAGGAGCAGCAAGGTTGGCATCCACAGGTGTTTATGAAGGTTTTGTGGGACTGCTACTTTCCAAGGTCTTGAGGCCTGTGGTCTGGTCCTTTAGACTGTTGTATTTCATGTTCTCATTTCTGTGAACAAAGATGTTCATTTTCCTTTTCTTTCCTTTTGTATTTCATGTTCTCATTTCCGTCTTAAGGAATTGTTGGGTATTCAGGTTAACTGAGGTTAAGGCATGTTGCAAGTATTGCCTCTTTTTTTGTTAATCTAATTAGTTTTCTGTCAAAGAAGCCTACAGGGTATTTATAATAATACCCGATGTTAAAAAAATTTTGTCAATTTGAGGTAATGTTAATGTTACAGTTTCAAACTTATTTAGCTAAGTTATCAAAGCAAAGATAACAGCAACCTGATACAGAAGGGTTCCATTGCTAACAGCCATATACTCAACACCAACTGTGAACTCCAAATCATAGCTGGGAAACAAATAACGGAAAAGTTAAACAAAAACACTTTCTAGCCAATGTTTGCAAAATAATTCATGTCAAAAAAAAAAAAAATTAACCTACCTGCAGCACTTAAGACAACAATCAACGCAAGGAAACCAACATCTTGCTCTTCTAAGTTGGTTATTCGTAAAAAGAATTTTCTTTGTAAAATGTGCACCAACCTGTGGTTTCTCCAACCAGTACGATATACAAACCAATCTCAAATCCTGCAATACAAATGAGCCTGAATTAATACTTTAAATTCCAACAGTAATGCTATGTGATATTTTTATGGTGCAAATGATAGCTACAGAACCAAACCTCAATATGCGTTTGCACATCAACAGAAGACTCGTTTGACTTGCTCGCATGGGTTTGTCCTGTATCTGTATTATCTGCAAAGATTTGTGATGATTTTTCCTTCTCACAGAATATGAGCAACTCGGGAAGCATTTCCTTCTCCAGTGATGACAAATATGAAAAGCCTGCAATGTCTGCTGCTTCATCATAGCTCATGTTACTTGTATCAATACCATTTTCTTTGCTTTCTTCATTTGCATTGTATGAAAACTTCACTGGAACTCCATTAAGAAGAACAGATTCAATGTTCATGTTGCTAGCATATAATCCAATAACGCCATTTAGTGGAACAGCCAGTTTCAGTTCTGTGTGGCTGCACATTGTATTCCATGCAAATGACACTGTTAAACAGAAAAAAAATGCATGCAAACAATGCAGTTTTCCAAAGAAAATCAAGGAAAAGAATTTACTATAAAATAAAGATACATTTTTAGTATTTCACTATCCATTCTTCATTTTATTTATGGATGCAAAGCAATAAAATGAATAGGAAGTATCGTATGGTATGCTAAAGACAAATCTCAAAAAGTGGTGATTCTAAAGCAACATTTGTAATCTTTGATGTTTCTCAAGTCTTGGGGACTCGCCAGGAACATCTACAGGATAACAAGCCAAATTCATGTTTTCCTGGAATATCATAAATAGAATCGCTCCAAACGTATTTAACTTGGACTTTGACATCAGTATATGACTAACACAGACTTTAAGATATGCATTGGCACTTTATGCTAGGATGAAGTAACTGGAATTTGGTTGAAATGCTTCCACTTATTTCCCTTCTCATTCCATGCTGCAGCTGCCTTTATTCTACTCTGATTCCTCTGCACCAACAAAGGCAAGTTTTTGGCCGTGCACTAAACTCATACAAAAACATCACAGTCATTTCTGATTAAGGTTAGTGACGTCTAGAGATGTGTAATATATCCCAAGGGTGCGGCCACCTGCATCCCTGTACATTTCAAGATGCATCTCAGTCCCTGAGATATCTAGATCGACAACATTTTCACCAGGACACATTCCCTTGAATTGCAGGTAATTTGTTTAATGCAGCATCAATGTATGAAGAAAGAAATCAATAAATACTCCCCTTCAACAGTGATGATTCTAAGACAAATAATGCTGATACATAACAAGGTGCAGACTTCAGTTGCAACTTCTAGAAACATTTGAAAACATGCAATAATAGTAGACTTCATGTTAGTCCCAACTAGTTGAGCACAAACTGAAGAACATATCTATCCTTGGTTATCTCTTCAACAGAGAGAGCCTTAATCTTAGGGATATGATTTTATGTTACAAATGTGACGCTTTACCGCCACACACCAAATTAGCAAACAAGGGACAAGGGACATGCCTGCGAGGACGGTGATCCATGATCCCTGGTATGCCATGTGACTAAGCACGAGTGAGAAAGTCTCAGATTAACTGATATTAAATTATTGAGTGGACTTAACGACAGAGGGTGGGTGCTAACCAGAGATAGGCGGCCAGCACAACAATTGGCATGCACCTAACTCTCATCAGAAATAGTGTGCATGGCAACCACAATGGCACTGTTTGGCACCCAATACATGGATATTCAGTGTTTAACAGGGTTGGGTACATTCTGAGCACAGGGCAACTGCTTAACTCCACTCAGCACCCACCCCCTATTGCTAAGTCAAGCCAAATTTATTTTTAGATTCAGAGATGTGTTGGGTACATCCATTGTACAATTCAGTTAACATGAAAACTTCATTGATATTGCAAGGTTTACACTTCGGATAATCATAGTTTCCTCAGTTCAATATCAAATTTGACAAAGCGAAATGAGTAAACTAAGGGCATCGAAATATTTGTTACATCCTGATGCAAGTTACCCTAAGTCATTGCTGATATGTTACCATTTCAATGAAAGTGAATACGTCCCATTCTTTGAAAAAGCAATCATGGTATCCTCATTTGAAAACAAGTTTAACAGAAGTAAAAAGAGTAAACTAAGAGCATCGAAATATTTGTTGCATCCTGCTACAAGTTCCCCTAGGTCATTGCTGATATGTTACAATTTCAATTAAAGTGAATACGTCCCATTCTTTGAAAGAGGAACCAGAGAGCAGTTCAGAAAAATAGGGCAAACCACGGTTTAAATTCACTCGAAAAAAAAGAGGACCAAAGTACCGGGTATCGTTAATGGCTGGTGAGGAGCTTATGACACCACGTCACTAGTTGTAAACAAAATGTAATTCTAGCTCGAACAATAAAATCCTGCAATTGAATACATCAGGATGGAAGCATTCCTTCATCGTACTTTATTTATTGTCAAACCTCTTTTGATTTTTACATACTACAATCTCTTGTTTCAAAAATAGCAATAGATCAAACATCGACATTAGCGGCGGAGGCCTTTACGAAACAAGAAAATCACGCCTACAGAGGCCCCCATTCATTCGAAACCTTAGTTTCCATGTTAAGCTTCGAAGAATTTCAAATCACGCAAGCTAAACTTGACGAAATAAGTAATCGCAATAACTGTTACGGTCTGCCAGAAAGCATCGATTTCAGACACCTACTAAATATATACATCTTTGGCTCCAAGAAAACCGGTAACTACGAGCATATCATATGAGTAGCAGTAGCAGCAGTACCCGTAAATTCTCTGTTTTTCCATGTCGACGGTGAGGCAGAGCTTCTGATGTCTAACATCCGCGCAGGAGCCGCAGCAAGCAGCGCCATTCTTGTGCTGTTCGTCGTTCTTCTGTTTCCGCTGTTTGGCCATGAGCCAAATGATCGACTAATTCCGAGTATGAATGAAAATTCCAAAACCCTAGCAAACAATGTGAACGAAGACGCGATCCATTGAACGCGAATTCTTCTTCTGCTGTATATCGCACTGGTGTGGCAGAATCCTGAGCAGGAAATGAGAAACAATGCTTGGAAAGGATCAAAAGAATAGTCGGCAAAAGCAGAGCTGGGCCTCTGAAAATAAGCAGAGAAAAACATATGTTTTGTCGGATGAGGCTCCACTCTGCGATTTATAGCGACGCCTTCCTTGCCCCGTACTTTAGGCCATTGCTCCTTGGCCTGACCATTCGCGGCTCCGTGGTTACTTAAATACCCTTCTCAACCCTTTGTTTTTATTTTTATTTTTTTTTTAAGTTTATGTGGATTTACAGTTTTAAAGTTTTTTGTTGGCATTTTGTTGCCGTGTCCACGTAGACCCTTGATTGTGATGATCCTGGAGGCTTCTTGCCATTCTTGTTCTCTTCCTCTGACGTTGCTTTTTAACTCCGATGATCATGTCTCGAATCTCATTCGCCAAAGCAAAAAAGTGTCTCCTCAATGTAACATTTTCCCTACGTGAGAGGGGATATTAATAGTAAATGAGATATTCTTGCTAAGAAAGTGAGGATATTATCTTTGAACTATGGGAATGTTTTGACTCTGGTCGTTAGTTTATTGTTTAATAAGTATTTGGGAGTGAGAGGATGTTAGGTGAAGTTACATTTAAAGTTTTGTTATGTACCATTTTTCTTTCAATGCCCTAAAATATCTTTGTACACTTGTTTTTAAAGCATCTCTAGTATGACGTCACAAGTTCAATTCTCAATGGTGTATACATAGAGTTAAAGTAGAACTTTATAACTTAGCATTACACATCAAAATCCAATCCATTATTGGAACTTCCAAATCAAGAATCTTACAAGTAAGGGTGGGTGGTGTTAGAACCCCAAAATAATTGGAATCCAAGCACACCCCAAGATATATAGTCCAATTAGAATTTTATAAGTCAGCATTGCCCACAAGAATTAAACCCATGACTTGGAACTTTTAAATCAAGAGCCTTACCACTAAGCTAATACTTCATTGTTTAAAACATGAACTCAAGTGCCAAAGCCTCGGTAGCTACAATATGAGCTTATAGGTTGTAGCTACATTATGAGCATGCATGTTGGAAACAAGACAATACGAACACATGCAACTTCTTTGAAGCCATCCCCTATCAATATTTTGAATGCATCAAGTTATGGGTTAAGCTAAAAGGATGACACCTTTGCTCTTAAATCACTCCTAAGTACATATAATATGATATAAGATACATATTTGGAGAGTGCGGTGAGAAGTTTAGTTCTCATAATTAGGCACCTATCAACTTGGGCAAACAAGGTTCTCATATGCTCATTCAAATCCTTACTATCGTAATTTTACCTTCATCCTTCATTAAGATGAATAGTTTAGGAGGAAGGACTTACGTGAAAATATTATGTTATCACATAGTCGATCAACTCCATCAATGCTTCAAGTTGCTCTCTCAAAGTCTAGTCTTAGCCATTGCTACAAAGGCTATCATGATACTAAAAATAGGTTGAGACCATATTAGCTAATAAAGGCTCAAGCTAGAAGAGATGTCATTAGGAAGTTTAAATGTGAATATAAAAAGGACAAAGATGTAATGCCCCCTGACATCATAGTCTGAAAAGGATGACATAGAATACTAGTCCAGGAGGTCTAATCATCATTAATCTACCTCTTATCCTCCTATATTCCACAATGAAGATCCAACTAATCAAAGACTATGCTTAGCTATTATAAACACTCCTATTAAGTGATGGAATGATTCCCATAACATTGAGGGCATCAAGGATTAGAACCTATAGTAAAACTAGAAGAGATGAACTAAGGGACCATAAGGAAAGACAAGGGTGTTATGTTAGTTCTCCTAGTTCACCATCTTCTTCTTCATTTATTGTCCAACTCTAATAAATATGAACATAGATAAGGATATAGAGCTTCATCAAGGGATTGAAGTAGACAATGTTATGATCATTGTAGAAGAAGTTTAGATGATTGTAACAAAAGGAACCATGATAGAAATCCTAACATGGATTGAGATGGAGATAGAAATAGAGATCAAAGATAGAACAGAAGGCATTAAAGGGAGCATAGATGAGATCATTACAACCACACAAATAGAGACAAATATTATAACTATGACATGTCTAATGATGATGAACCCATGTTCACTACTAGAAGTATTATTCAAATCAAGGAGGTAGTAAAATACCCCATGAGCATCAAAGAGAAAGTTGCATCAAACAGCTCGACATGAATAACATTTCTAAATTTTAGGGAGGCTTCAATTTTGATCTACAACATTGATGGGACGTGATATCGCGACCGTCGCGATATTGCATCCCTCGCGATATCGTGTACACGATATCGCGTCATCCCCTGGGATATTGCTTATGCAATATCGCAGTCCGCCGCCAAGTCTATAAATAAGAGGCAGCTCTCCCTTGTTTTCTCAACTAGATCTAGACCCTTAGGGAAACTCTGGCAGTTTTACCTCTCCAAAGATAGAATATTTTCCATGTGCCCGCAGTAGGAGCTCCAAAGTGAACGAATCTTTATTCGAGCAAACATTGTACCTGAACACAAGTTTGTGGATGGCAATAGGCTAATTAGGATTTTATTTATTGTTATTTACTATTTTCCATTTAAATGCTTTATTAAGAATTAAATCTTTCTCAATCCTTCTCTCCTAGTTAAGTGCCTCAGTACGACTGCTTCGAGCATGTGCGTTACGCGTGGTGATCCCAACAACGACTAGCATTTGGTAACCACGGTTGCATTGGTTTAGGGTGTGAATGGTAAGTGAGAATGGATGTTGATGCTAGGTTAATTCAGACTTAGTTAGTTAGTTAGAGTTTGTAATTAGTCTATTCAACCCTTCACCTCACTAGCATAGGAGATAAAAAAGAAAAAGATATAAAAATCATATACCTCAGACTTACTTAACCATACACCGTGACAAATACAAGTAAGTTTGGGAAGACAACGAATAATTAACCTTAAGTGTTCCATGAGGCGTGTAGGCACTTAGTCTGCGGAGTTCGATCGGATGGTGCGTGTTACGCTCGTATTCTTATGGTTGAGTGTAGGGGTACCTCGCCACTCATCAACCATCATCTACAAAACTTTCATGTATGTGCCTTGTAAAACATTAAAAGCAAATTGCAAAAGCTTAAGCTTTTTCTAATAATACTAATTAAGGAAGTTGAAAATTGGTATAGATCATTGGAGCCAGATTCAATCCACCAATGGTTCATGATGCTCAAGCTCTTTAATAAGAAGTACCAAACCTACTAAAGAGTGTCCAATCCAAGGAAACAAATCCAACAATAGAAGTAAAAAAATCATGAATCCCTTGATGTGGCCCTAGGAAAAGACTATTCTATGCTGCATCAATCCCTTAACGGTATGCTATTTCCAAAAAAATTCATGATCCCTTGGACTAATAGTATACTCAATATGCATCAATCCCTAGGAAAAGACATGTGACCCATACTTAACGGTATGCTATTTTGAAAAATTTCATGATCCCTTGGACTAATTTCATGATGTGAGTGGATAGTCATGTGACCCATGCTTGAAGGTGCATATTTGATGGGATTATCATTGGCTATGAGATTAGAAAGATATGTGATCCATGCTTACAGATGCTCCTATAATGAATGGCTAAGGTCCAAAATACCAATGATTGATAAATTATTTTCAAAAGCTCTAACATGTGTTTCCTATTCTTTTTTTCTTTGTTTGAGTGATGATGTTTTCATATGGTGGTTAGTTGGTTCCATGGTAATGGGTTTGATGTGATGTCACTGGTAGTTGTTGGACTTGGTTTGGAACTTTAATGAATAGGTATAATGGTCATCCTAATCACACATTGCACACAAATGTAGAAACTTTTGCTTCACAAGATTTTAATTTCATTTTATGATATGCTTAGGAAGCATTTCATTTGTTAAATTATCTATGAAATAATATGAAATCTTGAAAGAAACAAATTCAATATTATACATTTATTAAAAAAAATAAAAAATATATTCTTGCAAGTACCTCAATACAAAACCTTTAATGCAAGCATCTTTAACATGTTTGGATATGCCTTAGGCTATAGAATTTATTAGTATAGTAGAAAAATAAAGTAAAATAAATGAAGAGAAAATCTTGTAAGTTCAGTGAAATAAAAAGGTTTAACTCTATCTCTTTGATATCTTTGTGTGATGAGTTACATGTACTATCTATGCTAGAAAACTTCTCTTCTCAATTGTACATAAGCAAATCCAATTGTCTAAGCACTAGACTATTTGTTTGTAATGTCTATCTATGTTTATGCTAAGATGAAATAGAAATGGGATGATCACTTTCACTCTATACAATGAATAACTAAATAAACATTTATAAATAATTAGATAGTTACATTATGGGAAAAATCATTGAACTTGTCATTAATGATGTCAATAGTGATTATGTGGTAGATTGCATTCTAAAATTTTAGACCTCTAGATATCTAGATCTCTATGTTTCAGAATTGTTGTACATCAATACTTTTAAGCATTTGGACTTTTGAATTTTAAGTTCATTGATGGTGGATGATGTGTCAAATTCATATTTTGGAAAAATTAGCAAAAAATGACAAATTTGGGTAAACATTTTACCCCATTTTTACCCATGAGATAGGTTTCATAATATGGAACAAAATGATGACATTACAAAAGATAATAATATAACATCAAACAAATGGCAATGTTAAGTTAATGTAAGAGGAGAGTGAAGCATGACAGTAATGTAATATGCCCTTATGAAGTTTTTAAACCTATAAATTGATCTAGTTTCTTTGGATAACATGACATAAAGGGGTACTATATGTTGTGCATAGTATGACGATGTTCTTCTATGATGGGATTTTATTACAGAAAAGAATTACATGTATAAAGATGAGTAAATTTGACTAGTCTTTTAACATACAACCTAGAATAATAACTTATAAAAAATTAAGAGCAAAGAGTATATAGGGTGTAGATTTTGCCTTTCATTTTTGTAGTAAATTTATTAACAAATCTAATGGTAAATGGAAAATAAGAAATTGTAAAGGAGCTATATTAAACCATAGGTTTAATAGGATCTAACTATGGAATACTCTTAGGTATTTGGCATTTATGAACTCATTCTTAGTAATATTTGCAAGATAAATTAGACATTAAGTTTGTCAAAGTTTTCAAAGATGATAAAAGGGCCAAGTTATTTTAGGAAAACATTAGAGGTTTTTCTTGTAGAGTTTAAAGTTACCTTCAAAATCTTTTAGCTAACAACAAACTCTCAAGGATGAAGGTCTTGTTTTAAGCTCTTGCTAGATGACCTTGATAGATTTGGTAATTTTTCCTGGCTTTAGACATCTTTTCATCAAGTTCTTTAATCTAGAGCATTCTATCTTTTGGTTGTTGGATCTTTGGTATTGAATTTACAAACAATCTTCTAGATCAGATGACTCTTTCCAATCTAGCCCTTACTTTGAGTTCATACAACTAAGAAAAGGGGATTAACCATGTGCTGGTTCTGGAAGTAGCTTTGTACATTCAAAGTACTAGTTGTAGTTGTGTATGCCAAATTTTTTTTATCATTTTGTAATGTCTTGTTTATCACGTTGATAATAGTTTTATTGGTTGATTCTTCAAATCCATATGCTTTAAGATATCTAGGGCTTGCGAATGACTATATAATTCCATATTTCTTACACATTTCTTTTAGTTATGATTTGAAATAGAGTCCATTGTTGATTATGATTTTGTAAGGTATTTCATAGTGGTTAATAATATTTTATTGTAGCAACTAGTGTATTTTCTTTACAATGATCTTTAACTAGTTGATGGGACACGATATCGCATGGGCCACGATATCGCGTCTACCATGATATTGCATCCCCCGCGATATCGCAGTCCACCACAATGTCTATAAATAAGAAGCGGCTCTTCCTTGTTTAAGGCATTAGTTTATTTCCTTAGTGAAACTCTAGCAGTTTGATCCCTCCAAAGATAGAATATTTTTTAGTGTCTGCTCGCAGTGTGGTGAATGTAATTGTACGACCTCCGTTATTCGAGTGTGACGTACTTGGACATGCACATGACCAGAAATAAAGATCGAGATTACTTTATCATTGCAACATTCACCTTGTTTATTTATTTATTTAATTGTTATTTACTACTTTCTTAATTAGTCTCTCTCACCCTTATCTCCTAGCAACGCGGAATGAGTACGACTTGATTACGAGCATTTAAGTGTGACTACTTGGTAACCCAGTGGCATACCTAGGATCTACGCTTGGTAATCCCAGTGGTAGTCGTGCACGAAGCCCAAGATGTGTATGGATGATCAAGGAATGGATATTCATCACACTTAGGCTAGAATAGATTTTCTTACCCTTTCCCTCCTAGCTTAGCTTAGTTAATATTACTTTTCATTGCCTTCAAGAGTAGCGGTTAGATTAGGAACACATCATACACCTCACTCTGGACTAAACCATACGTGACAAAGATAATACTAGTCCAGGTGGAAAGACAGCAAACTGCGACCTAAGGATAACTGTCTGGGTGCCACAACTAGTCCATCTGCGGAGTTCAACCGGATCGCGTGTGAAAACGCTCGTATTCGTATGGTTGAGTGTAGGGGTACCTCGCCACTCATCATTGGCACCGTTGTTGGGGACGGTGCAAGTTATCTAGATTAGTTATATCATACAAGGTCGCTGTAAGGAATTAATGATATATCTTTTAGGAAAAAAAAATAATTATTAAAGAGTCACATATAAATTCACACATAGCTTCACAACAATGCCTCTCCTACAAGATTATAACAATGCCACACTTAGTGAGGAAGTTCATTGGAGAACCAACGAACTATATGATGATGAAGATTGGAGTATGTAACTCGAAGTAGGGGTTTCTTATAAACATGAACAAAAACAACGTCATCAAAACACACGAAAGCATAACTTACCTGATGACGATGAACCCCCATTGACCACTACAAGCCTAACACAAATACAATAGGCTATTCGAATCTCACGTAGGCATCGTAAAGCAAGCCGTCTACCCAGGCTCGATTTAAACAACTTTCCTAAATTTTCAGGAGGCTATGACTTAGATCCGCATCAACATTTACAAGCCTTCTACGATGCCTGCACATGGAACAACATTGATAACAGCTGGCAAAAACTTAAGCTCTTCCCTATGACACTTGTTGACCAAGCAAAAATATGGTATAGATCATTAAAACCAAATTCAATACGACGTTGGTCAACAATGGTAGAAGTCTTTAACAAAAAATATCAAACCTACGCAAGAGTGTCAGCCTTGAGGAAACAAATCCAAGGATGGAAACAAGCACAACATGAACCCTTGGACATGGCCTTAGAAAGATATTATGCACTGTTAAACAACTGTCCAAGCCATGGGTTTTCCGAGGAAAGGCTAATGTATCATATTATTAATGGGCTACGTAATGAAACAAGAGAGACCTTAGGAAGATATGCCCAACGTCAACTATACGAACTACGAACCCATCAATTCCAAGAGCTTATTAAGCGGGTCGCAAAAGAAGAAGGAGAATTAGCTAGATGGGAGAGTGTTGAAAAACATCAACGGGACCAAAATCTCAACTTAACAAAGGTCCATGATCATACAAAGGAGAAATCAACCAATCTCAAGGTGGAAACATCATCTTTGCCAATACAACAATCGTTAGAAGAAGCCGAGGCAAAGATCAATAAGATGTTGGAATGGATGTATCAAAAGTGTGGAGAATTTATCAACACCATTGGAGATAGAGTTTTGACAACCCAAGAAGCATGACAAAACATTAGACATTCAGAAAAGAAGAATGAAGGGAATAAGTGCTCAACTGCCAATCCTACGTATGAATGCAACATATGCCTGTACGATCACCCCAAGGGCCAATGCCCAATATTGTTACATTTACATGAGCATTGGGAAAACACGTTACATCGAGAGTTCGTACAGAGATACTGTGTTCGATCATAGTGGCAACAATCCTAGTCATGGGGGAAACCATCCCTACATTGGAGGCACCCTTCATATTATCCGAATCCAAACGTTGATCAAGTTCAACATCTTGTTTCTCCAATTGGGCCAACATACTCTATCTCACCGCAATATCATTCTCCTTAATATTATCAACCCATACCTTCAACAAAACCACCACCTTGTGCACCTTATACTCCTCCTAACTTTCAACATTCTCATCCTTTTCCTCCTTCCACAGTGCCACCAACTGTTTCTAAGGTGCCTGCACCACAACAACAACCCATGAATGCTACTTGTGCTACTACTTCCAACAGTAGTGAGAAACCTCAACAACATCAAAAGTGCCCCTTCTCTAAACATGGCCGTAAGAAGGGACAACACAATTTTGAGGCCACTACATCCTCCAACTCAACACAAGTCCAACACTGTGGAGCACGCTTACCTTCGAACCCAACACCTCATGTAACTTCATTAGGGCCATCAACTCACACTCCAACAACAATACGGCCCAATGAACACAAGAATGGAGAGCGACAACCCAATCCTTGCATACCATCTAATGGTCCCAAATATCATAGTGGGTTAACTCATTATTAGGGAACTACATTGTATAAATTGCCCCACTATGCTCATTATAATCAAGTGTGTGAACCCCGATGGGGTAAGTATGGCCAAGTTCGAATACTTCCAACATGCAAGGATCCTCATCTTCCATTTATTAATCCTTGCTATCCTCAATCGATTAGTTATGGGGGATATCCCCCATTCTAAATAACATGCAGGGTTAATAAATATTTTTTATTTTCTTTAATTTTACAACTTTTTGTTTTTCAATTTTTCATTTTTCAACTTTTTGTTTTATCTTTTTATCTTTTTGTGTTTTTGTCTTTTTATGTTTTTGTAAGTAATCTCATCTATCAATAAAACACTCATGTGGATTGTTGGTTGAGGTGTGTTCTATGTTATTAAGCCTCGAACGATCAATTATTTGGACAGTGAGCCCATTACACCCACTCATCCGTTCTACAAATAAGAGATTTTGTTTGAGGGTACAATGGTATTCTTGACATTTTTAAAACTTAAAATTAATTGTGTGTTCATTGTACCCAGAATGAAGAAGGATGGACCAAGAGGGAATGAATAGGGTGTGACATCAAGGGGACTTATGGATTCTCTTTGGTGGCGTCTATGGGAGTTATCATGCAACGTGGTTGTACTAAGATCCTTGTAGATCTAATGAAAAATGGGAGTAAGAGTAATCAAAAGGGCACTCAAAAATCAAATGCTATTCTAGGGGGTCCCATTGAAAGACATGCACCCATGCCTGAAGGTTGGCCGTTTCTCTAGATTCAGTTTTCAAAAAGAAGAAAAAGAAAAAAAAAGAAAAAAAAAAGAAAAACAAAGTGCCATAAAACAAAAATCACTCCTCCCTTGAACAAAACGACAAGTGATCATATGCCTTGTTGTTATGGTACTCTGATAGTTGCTCATCAAGGGATGAAACAATGCGATGTCACTGATTAGAAGGATGGACTTGGTCCTGATCTTGGAACAACATGTTAATGACACGTTAATCATGCTTTACATGCAGGATTCACTGTGCCCTGGGTCCGTTACCTCATGTCCTGATCTCTACGATCCCTTCTTTACTTCGTCTCACCTCACTGTTTGTGTAATTATAGCTTGTGTCCCGTGTAGCATAGAATTTTCATCTCATTCCGGTGATACTTACATGTGTGTGTTTTGTGGAGTTAGTGCGGATTACATTTAACCCTTCTAGTGCCCATAGACACTTTAAGTGTGGTTACACAAGGGCATTATAGGTTGAAACCTGCTTTGGGGAGGACCCACTTGTGTAATTTTTCTTGTAATTTTCACTTATGACATAGCTCACACACACCATTTCTCACCCTTAGCTAATTTTTCATAACATTCTTTCCCTACTACCATCCCTCCAATTCAACGTTCCTATGAATCATCACATAGCCTTTTTCTCTACCATTCGAGGTCCTTATTGATAAATTCCACACCATCATAATTTTCGTGCCTTGAGAACTAGTTGAATTACCTTGGAACCCTATAACAATCATCTAGATGTCCTTAATTTACATCGTTTAATTTCAAAAGAAATATTAAAAATTTGGTACATTCTCTAAGTGCCCTAACTTTAATGAAAATATATATATGTGACCCCCCTGTGCTAATCAACACCATTTGCAATTGTTCATGCAGGGGAAGTTTTTCAATTCCTCTCTACGACTCACGATTGTGCACATCCCTTGATTTCATACCTATATCTCGCGCGCTGGTACTTCGATTTTCATTTTGTTTGAACCTACTTGAACCTGGAGTGTTCAACTTAGTCGTGGGGGAGGGGCACATGCCGAATAGTGCATAAATTTTTTGAAATTCATCATCACTCGAAGGACATCTTTAAGGGTAATTAGTTCTAAAATTAAGAATAAAATGTGTCAAAATCAATTTCATCCCCTTAGCTATACTAGAAAATTAAATTTGGAAACCACCTAAGCAAAGAGGACTCAACACTATAATCTTTCGGGGACATGTTCTTCCAATAATTAACATCACATGGAAATAAAGTAAATCTATTAAGGCAAGCAGTAAGGTATAACCTAACTTTGGTAACAACCTTACTAACAATTGGTCCCGTGTGATTGCAGATGGCCCCGAAACATGGACAATAGAAAGGTCTTGCTCAAGGTGCAATCGAATGATCTCGAAGAGGTGGAAGACAAGATCCTACCAGACAACATGCAAAATAGGAGGAACAATCATTCAGCATTCATCAAGAAGATCCTCCTACCGTATGGTTCAGGTAGGCAGAAGTAGGAGATACCCTCTTTGAAAGCAGTGCCTAGTACTTAGGGGAAATGTACCAATTTTGACACAATAAAGAAGAAGGAACCATGGTTAACATTTGTGGTGTGACTATTGATTTATCTATTCAAGCCATTTCAGAAATATTAAACCTTCCAAATACAGGGCCAAAGGTTGCTCAGAACCAACTGGACACTTTCAAAATCGAGCAACTTAATAAACTATTGACAAAGAATAAAAGGGTGGCGAAAGAAAAAGGGAAGGCTGACTGGGCTACCTCTATGGCACAAGTGCAAACTTATATGCATGCCAAGGCACTTAAGGCCTTACAAGAGGAGAAACTCCAGGCCATACTTCAACGCCATCAAGCCTCAAAGCTTGGAGCACATGACAAAGGGAAAGCGCCGATGGAGGAGCCACCGCCACCAGGAACTACATGAGTTCCAAATTTTTTGTAACTATTCTTTGTGTTGTGTCTTTCTTTTTTATTCTTCCCACACTACGACATCATTTTATTTTTCCATCCAATAAATCCCATACCTATCCACTTTATAATCACTGTAACTTGAGGATGAGTTTTTATTCAGTTGTGGGGGTATGATGGAACACGATATCGCATGGGCCGTGATATCGCATCTTCCCCTATGATATCCCATACACGATATCGCAGTCCACCGCAATATCTATAAATAAGAAGCAAATCTCCCTTGTTTAAGGCATTAGTTTAGTTCCTTAGTGAAACTCTAGCAGTTTGATCCCTCCAGAGATAGAATATTTTTTAGTGTCTACTCGCAGTGTGGTGAATGTAATTGTACAACATCCTTTATTCGAGTGTGATGTACTTGGACATGCACATGACCAGAAATAAAGATCAAGATTACTTCATCACTGCAGCATTCACCTTGTTTATTTATTTATTTAATTGTTATTTATTAGCTTTCTTAATTAGTCTCTCTCACCCTTATCTCCTAGCAACGCGGAATGAGTACGACTTGATTACGAGCATTTAAGTGTGACTACTTAGTAACCTAGTGGCGTACCTAGGATTTGCGCTTGGTAATCCCAATGGTAGTTGTGCACGAAGTCCAAGATGTGTACGGATGATCAAGGAACGGATACTCATCGCACTTAGGATAGATTAGATTTTCTTACCCTTTCCCTCCTAGCTTAGCTTAGTTAATATTACTTTTCATTGCCTTCAGGAGTAGCGATTAGATTAGGAACACATCATACACCTCACTTTGGACTAAACCATATGTGACAAAGATAATACTAGTCCAGGTGGGAAGACAGCGAACTGCAACCTAAGGATAACTGTCTAGGTGCCACAACTAGTCCGTTTGTGGAGTTCAACCGGATCGCGCGTGAAAACGATCGTATTCGTATGGTTGAGTGTAGGGGTACCTTGCCACTCATCACTAGTATATTTTCTTCATAGTGATCTTCAACTAACATATTTTCCTTGTAGTGATATTTTTATAGTAACAACTTTAACTCATTTTACAAAGAAATTAATCATAGTAAGAATGAATTCATGACCAGTAAAAGAGGGGTGAGTAATTTTACCTATTATATTCATTTCCCATAATCTAAAAATGATTGTATATTATATTGGTTATAACCCAATGTTACCTAGATGGAGCACTAGAGCATTCTCTTAGTATTTGATGTATTTCTTGACATAATGGTGGTAGTTCTCAAGCATTATGTTCTAATAGAAATCCATAAGTGGCACATGGTGGTAGAGGCTTCATTTATCTTGATGAGTACCATACGTACTAAAGTGGGCTTCATGTAGGCTTTTTGTTGGTCATTATTATTTAGTCATTGAGGCAAAATGCTTGTTGAAGTCCTTTTGTAGAGAATGCCCTCAAAAAAGGTAAACTAAATACACTTGGTTTTGAAAAGGATTTATGGGTCTTTTATTAGTCCTTTTTGGATTTCATTGTACAATAGATAATATTTGATGTGGGTATACCATTCTTCGTTGTTTTGTTGAATGTTAGTAACTAGATTGTTACTTTTCTCTTTTGCTCCATGTTGTTTAAACATTGGCTCTATGATTATTACAACCTCTAACTTTATTATCATTTGTTTCTGATTCAAGTAGGAAGATATCAAGTTGGCCAAGACATCAACAACATTATTACTCATTCTAGTAATAAGTTCAAAATATACCTTTTAAAATTACTTAACTAGTTGTTTAGCAAAATCAAAATAGGGAGACAAGTAATTATACTTACAAGAATAGTTCTCTTTAGTTAATATATTACCAATTATGAATCACCCAACATTTTTATTTTCGATATCCCTATCTCCTTGGCTATTAATAGTCCTATGACTAAGACTTCATATTCTATAGCATTGTTAGGTAATGAAAATACAAGTTAGAAGAAAAATGAGATTAATCCTCCTTTAGGTGTAAAAAAAAAATGCTAGCACCTATCCCTTATAAGTTCTTTGATTACCAAAGCATATAATAAAGTCATATTGCTTTTCCTCTCTTTACTTCATGGTTAGAAAAACTACTTTTGGTAGTTTAATATTAGCTAATGAGAAGGTGAATGAGGTAGATAAAGTAGTTATTCTACAATACATTTGCCTATTATGGAGTGCCAGGACTCAAACTTTAGATCATATTATGCAAGAACAATGGCACATTTTGTGAGCCTAAATCTATCATAAGCATTTTCTAGTATATATTTGAGCATATTTTGATGGCTAAATATAATAGTTTTATTATTTTATAGATAATGCCTAAATTCTCTAATGGCATATACCAAACTTAAGCAATGTTTTTCAATTAGGCTATAACATTTTTCATAGGTAATTAGTAACTTGCGTAGTAGCATGAGCATTATGGTTTTGGGTGATGATCCTTAATTAGTGACTTTCATAAATAGTATACTAGCATGGCTTTTCTACCTTCATGCTTTTGAACCAAGACTGCCAATATGACAACTTGAGAGGTAGTTATATATAAATAAAATGACAAATTAGATTTTTGAGGATTCAAAAGATATGACTTACTAGGCACTCCAGTTTTGATGAGTGGCAAGTATACCCTATGCCCAACCATACGAATTACAAGTGTTCACACATAATCCAGTCAAATTTCACAAATCTTAAGTTTCCAAATACACTAGTTTTAGGAAGTGAAATCTAATTGTGACAATCGTTGTCTCCCTAACTACATTTATGAAGCTTAGTTGTATGGTTAAGTGTAATTGGGGCACATGATTTTTATTATTTTATATTTTATTCACCTATGATGATAACAAGTTAAAACTCAATTCATAAACCAATTTAACTAATCTAATTGCTAATTAATAATTAACTATCCTAACATAAGCATCTAGTCCCACTTTTCGTAGACATCCTAAATGCATACAACACTACTGGGTTACCAAGCATTAAGTGCTACTGGGATTACCAAGTGTTGTATGTTTTGCTCAAAGTGGTTGTACTTATGTGTTTAATCTATTTAGCTTAATTAGTTAATCAATTAAGGTCTTATCTTAATTAATTACATAATTAATGAAAATGGTAAATGTAGAAATAAATCATTAATTTATTCTAAGTGTTGCAAGGTTTGATCAAAAGGATCATCTTTATTATCGTTCACACTATTGTGCTTAGGTACATTAGTCCTCCAATAAAGATCTGTACACTTTCTGATTCCTACTACAGGCACTCAAAAAATATTATAGCTCTCACATGAACAAACTGCAAGAACTTTGCTAGGTTATTGAAAAACTAACTCCTTTACATGGTAGAAGCATTGTATTTATAGACTTTATTACGGAGCTACGTCAGTGAGGCCTCATAAACACAACAAATGCTACATCGATGCGGCCTTGTTGATGGGGCAACAACACATTGATGGGGGCCCATCAACGAGGCCACATCAACAAGGGTGCATCAATGTGACACTTTGATGCTTGATCATACCCCCATGACTGAATGAAAACTTGTCCTTGAGTTCTTTTACAAAATTTGAAAGGTATAGAATTATTAACTAACACTTGATACAACAAACTAACAGAACAAAATTGAGTGCCTAGGGGTACAGATCAACATCATTACAAAATTTGTGGTGTTCATGACACAAAATTGAACACCATTATATGACTACTAATGGGACGTGATATCGCATCCCCCACGATATCGCGTATGTGATATCACGTCTTCCCCTGCGATATCGCAGTCCACTGCAATGTCTATAAATAAGAAGCGGCTCTCCCTTGTTTATGATCCTAGTTTAGATTGTAGCTAGACTCTGGTAGTTTGATCCCTCCAGAGTTAGATTATTTTCCCGTGTCTGCCCATAGTGTGGTGAATGTAATTGTACGGTATTCTTTATTCGAGTGTGATGTACTTGGACATGCACATGACCGGCAATAAAGATCGAGCTCACTTCATCATTGCAGCATTCACTTTGTTATTTATTTATTTATTTAGTTATTATTTACTGCTTTCTCTCTCACCCTTAAACTCCTAGTAAAGCGGAATGAGTACGACTTGATTACAAGCATTTAAGTATGACTACTTGGTAACCCAGTGGCGTACTTAGGATCTGCACTTGGTAATCCTAGTGGTAGTCATGCACGAAGTCCAAGATGTGTACAGATAATCAAGGAATCAGCTGCTCATCACACGTAGGCTAGATTAGACTCTCTTACCCTTTTCCTCCTAGCTTAGCTTAGTTAAGATTACTTTTCATTGCCTTTAGGAGTAGCATTAGAATTAGGAACACATCATACACCTCACTCTAGACTAAACCATACGTGACAAATATAATACTAGTCCAGGTGGGAAGACAACGAACTGCAACCTAAGGTTAATGATCTAGGTGCCACAACTAGTCCATCTGCAGAGTTCGACCGGATCGCGAGTGAGAACACTTGTATTCGTATGGTTGAGTGTAGGGGTATCTCGCCACTCGTCATAGGTGCCGTTGCCAGGGATGGTGCTAGTTATCTAGATTAGTTATATCATACAAGGTTGCTGTATAGGACTTAATGATATATCTCTTAGAAAGAAGTAATTATAAAAAGTCACATATAAATTCACACATAGTTTCACAACAATGTCTCTCCTACAAGATGATAATAATGCCACACTTAGTGAGGAAGTTCATTGAAGAACCAACGAACTATATGACGATGAAGATTGGAGTATACAACCTGAAGTGAGGGTTTCTTATAAACATGAACAAAAACACCATCATCCCAACATACGAAAGCATAATTTACCTGATGACGATGAACCCCTACTAGCCATTACAAGCCTAACGCAAATACAAGAGGCCATTTGAATCTCACGTAGGCATCGTAAAGAGAGCCATCTACCCAGGCTCGATTTAAACAACTTTTCTAAATTTTTAGGAGGCTATGACTTAGATCCGCACCAACATTTACAAGCCTTCTATGATGCTTGTACATGGAACAACATTAATAATGGTTGGAAAAAACTTAAGCTCTTTCCGATAACACTCGTTGACCAAGCAAAAGTATGGTATAGATCATTAAAACCAAATTCAATACAATGCTGGTCAACAATGGTGGAAGTCTTTAATGAACAATATCAAACCTACATAAGAGTGTCAACCTTGAGGAAACAAATCCAAGGATGGAAACAAGCACAACATGAACCCTTGGACATGACCTTAGAAAGATATTAGACATTGTTAAACAACTATCCAGGCCATGGGTTTTCCGAGGAAAGGCTAATGTACCATATTATTGATGGGCTATGTAATGAAACAAGAGAGACCTTAGGAGTATATGCCCAAGGTCAACTATACGAACTACGAACCCATCAAATCCAAGAGCTTATTAAGCAGGTAGCAAAAGAAGAAGGAGAAATAGCTCGATGGGAGAGTGTTGAAAAACATCAACAGGACCAAAAAATCAACTTAACAAAGGTCCATGATCATAAAAAGGAGAAATCAACCAATCTCAAGGTGGAAACATCATCTTTGCCAATACAACAATCGTTAAAGGAAGCTGAGGCAAAGATCAATAAGATGTTGGAATGGATGTATCAAAAGTGTAGAGAATATACCAACACCATTGGAGATAAAGTTTTGACAACCCAAGAAGCAGGAAAAAACATTAGACATTCGGAAAAAAAGAATGAAGGGAATAAGTGCTCAATTGCCAATCATACATACAAATGCAACATATGCCTGTACGATCACCCCAAAGGCCAATGCCCAATATTGTTACATCTACATGAGCATTGGGGAAACACGTTACATCGAGAGTTCGTACAGAGATATTGTGTTCGGTCACAGTGGCAACAATCCCAGTCATGGGGGAAACCATCCCTACACTACCCTTCATATTATCCAAATCCAAACGTTGATCAAGTTCAACATCCTGTTTCTCCAATTGGGCCAACACACTTTATCTCACCATAATACCATTCTCCACAATACTATCAACCCATGCCTCTAACACAACCACCACATTGTGCACCTTATATCCCTTCTAACTTTCAACATTCTCATCTTTTCCCTCCTTCCACAGTGCCACCAACTGTTCCTAAGGTGCCTATGCCATAGCAACAACCTCCGAGTGCTACTTGTGCTCCTGCTACTAACAGCAGTGAGAGGCCTCCTCAACATCCAAAGTGCCCCTTCTTTAAACACGGCTGTAAGAAGGGACAACCCAATTCCGAGGCCACTGCATCTTCTAACTCAGCACAAGCCCCACACTGTGGTGCACCCTTACCTTCGAACCCAATGCCTCATGTGACTTCATCAGGGCCACCAACTAACACTCCAACAACCATACGGCCCAATGAACACAATTAGGGAAGGCAACTTCCCGATCCTTGCATACCATCTAACGGTCACAAACATCATAGTGGGTCAACTCGTTATCTGAGAACTACATCGTATAAAGTGCCCCACTATGCTTATTATAATCAAGTGTGTGAACCTCAAGGGGCTAAGTATAGACCAGCTCCAATACTTCCAACATGCAATGATCTTTATCTTTCATTTATTAATCCTTGTCATCCTCAACCGATTAGTTATGGGGGATATCCCCCATTTCAATGACAAGTAGGATTAATAAATATTTTTCATTTTCTTTAATTTTACAGCTTTTTTTTTCAGTTTTTCATTTTTCAACTTTTTGTTTTATCTTTTTATCTTTTTGTGTGTTTTTTGTCTTTTCACGTTTTCGTAAGTAATCTCGTCTATGAATAAAACACTCATGTGGATCATTGGTTGAGGTGTGTTCTATGTTATTAAGTCATGAGTGATCAATTATTTGGAACAGTGAGCCCATTACACCCACTCATCCATTCTACAAATAAGAGGTTCTGTTCAAGGGTACAGTGATATTCTTGAAATTCTTAAAACTTAAAATTAATTTTGTGTTCATTGTACCCAGAATGAAGAAGGATGGACCAAGAGGGAATGATTAGGGTGTGACATCAAGAGGATTTGTGGATTCTCTTTGGTGACATCTATGGAAGTTATCATGCAACGTGGTTGTACTAAGATCCTTGTAGATCTAATGAAAAATGGGAGTAAGAGTAATCAAAAGGGCACTCGAAATTCAAACGCTGTTCTAGGGGGTTCCACTGGAAAGACATGCACCCATGCTTGAAGGTTGGCAGCTTCTCTGGATTCAGTAAAGTTAAAAGAAAGAAGAAGAAAGAAAAAAGAAAGAAAGAAGGTGCCATAAAACAAAAATCACTCCTCCCTTGAACTAAACTCCAAGTGATTGTACACCTTGTTGTTATGGTACTCTCATAGTTGTTCATCATGGGATGAAACAATGCAATGTCACTGATTAGAGGAATGGACTTGGTCCTGATCTTGGAACGATGGGTTAATGACACCTTAATCATGCTTTACACGCAGGATTCATTGTGCCCTGGGTCAGTTACCTCATGTTCCAATCTCTACGATCCCTTTCTATACTTTCTCTCATCTCATTGTTTGTGTAATTGTAGCTCATGTCCCGTGTAGCATAGAATTTTCATCACATTCCGATGCTATTTACATGTGTGTGTTTTGTGGAGTTAGTGTGGATTACATTTAACCCTTCTAGTGCCCACGGACACTTTAAGTGGGGTTACACAAGGGCATTATAGGTTGGAGCCTGCTTTTGGGAGGACCCACTTGTGTAATTTTTGTTGTAATCTTCACTAATTCTTTAGCTCACACACACAATTTCTTACCCTCAGCTTAATTTTTCATAATCCTCTTTCCCTACTATTATCCCTCTATATTTTAACATTCCAATGTACCATTACATTCCCTTTTTTCTTAACTACCAATTTTTTACTGCTAAAGTTCACATCATTATCATTCATGGCGCCTCTCGAATCAATGAAATTACCCTAGGACATCTTAATACTTGACAATGTCCTCAATTTCCAACATTAATTTCAAGAAAATTCTTGAAAAATTTGGTATTTCCTTAGTGTCTCACATCACTAGGGATGAGATATCGTGTACACGATATTACGTCCCACGTGATATTGCGTACACGATGTATCGTACGAGATATCGTGTCCCATTTACCTATAAATAGGTACCCCCGCCGCAACACTCAGCATCATTTTGCCATTCACGCGGGGGGTGGGGGGNGGGGGGGGGGGTGGGGGGGGGGGAGTTTTTGAAAATTTTCTTTGCAACTTGCGATTGCATGACCCTTGCTTTTCTCACTCAATCTCGCTCACTGGTACTTCGATTTTTATTTCGTTTGAACTTGCTTGAACCCGAAGTGTTCAGTTTAGTCGTGGGGGAGAGACACTTTCGAAAAGTGCCTAACTTTTTTGAAATTTATCATCGCCCAAAGGACATCAATTAGGATAATTAACACTAACACTTAGAATAATTGTGCCAAAAAAATCATATGACCTTAGGTACATCAGGAGACTAAAATGACAACCACCTAAGTCACAAGATCCATTATTACAATTTTCAGGCATGATCACACGTTATAACATAATATCTTTAATTAAGGTAAGTAGTAAGGTATAACTTGACTTTAAAAATAACCTAACCTTACTAATGCTTGATCCGTGTGATTGCAGAATGGCCCCGAAACGTGCACAGCAGGAGGGTCCTGTTCAAGGTGGAACGAAACAATCTCAGAGAAGTGGAAGACAAGGCCCTGCCAGACAACATACAGAATAGGAGGTGTAATCATTCAGCATGCATCAAGAAGGACCTCCTACTAGACGGTCTAGGCAAGTAGAAGTGGGAGCTACTATTGCGCTTGAACTAGGACAACAACTCACGTTGCCCCCGGAATGTGTTCAGGCTATCCATGAGAAGTCCACATTTGCTGCGGTGATTATGGAGCTAAACTTCGAATCTCTTGTAGAGTTTGCTCCTGAGGTTGTTAGGGATCACCTCAAAGGGTCTTCCTTTTGGCCTATCCTCTCTGAAAGTGGTGCCTGGTACCTAGGAGAAACGTACTAGTTTTGGCACAATAGGGAGCAGGGCACCACAGTTAATATTTGTGGTGTGACAGTTGACTTCTCTGCGTAGGCAATTTTGGAAGTGTTAAACCTTCTGAACTCAGGGCCCCAGGTTGCTCGGTTATCTACCCATTCAGACCCTGATGTGTGAAAGGATTGGTTAGAGAAGGCTTATGGTAGAGACAAAGCATTTGGTGAATTGACGACGGAAGAGAGAGTTTATTTTAAAATCGGAACATATCACCTCTTCCCCACAAAGGGCCTAAAAAGAATATCGACATATGCGGCTAGAGGATGTGCAGTGTTGATGGGAAAGGTTAATGCTAACCTACCCCATCTATATTTGATGGAGATCCTGAGGCAGTTTGAAGAACGAAAGACAGGGAAGATGGCATTGCCTTTCCCTTGTCTTATTAGAAAGCTTTGTCGACATGCTAGTATTCGGGGGTACACTAATGACGTCCTCCAGAAGCTCAAAATGCTTCTTACGCTGAATTGTTAAAGGCGCCAGCTCCAAGAAAAAGCACTAGCGAAGAGCTAAGACCAGAACAAGAAGAACAGGTGGTTGGAACCAATCAACCTCCAGCCATAGGTCCCAGCCAACAACAAGAAGCATTGCCCAGCACAGGCCAAGATCAGTCGCCATCGTCGCAAGACTATAGACCGTTGATGAGCCATCTAAGAGCCATCACTGAGATGGTCAGTTGGGGAAGTCGTGATGATGCAAACCTCTTCCACGTCATCGATGATGCTAATCAGCCTATAGTTTCATTAGATCTCACAAGGGAAGAAATATCCATTCAAATAGGAGGAGGGGAAAGTAGATGGTCACAATAGATCTCAAGAAACATGGCATCTTTTCAGGTGCAATTAGAGACTAGTGAAGGGGCCACTGTGGTGGTCATGCAACACTAGAATGCCATGGGAGCTACAGAAGTGGTCACAGACCACATCAAAGAATCCTTCAACGTACCTGTTGTGGCATTGACAGATCTAACAGGAGCATAGGATGCTCAAATTCTAGCCGGAACCTCAATGACTCTTGCGGAACATGAGGATGCGCTGGATAGATTGCTTCAAATAGCGCAAGTCATGACGTCCCTATTTGACATCCCTCAGGATGTAACAGCAATTCAATCAGACCTCATTTCCACAAAGGGGAAGCTGGTCTTAACATAAGTAAGGGCAGAGCATGCTAAAGCTGAAGTGCAGAAACTACAAGAGCAGCTCGTGGCCTTATAAGCAGCACAACAGGATCCTCTACAATTTGTTTCCATTGACCAGCTAGAAAATTTTAGAACTGAGTAGCTAACAAAATTAGTAGCAGAGAATAAAAAGGTGATGGAAGAAAAGGAGACGGCTGTTTGAGATGCCTCCACATCATAGGTGCAAACCCATGCGCATCTTAAGGCACTCAAGGCCTTAGAAGAAGAAAACAAGCAGTTGGTTGCAGACAATCTTCGGTTGGCTATTGTAGAGAAAAAAAAGAATGTTCTTGATGAACATGTTTATCAACTATGAGAACAATTCATTCAGGTCAACCGAGATTTAAGCTATTTAGCTAGAGAAAATCGAACCCTCTCAATGGCGGAGGTACGCGCTATTCACCAAAAGTCACCAATTGAGATAAGCACATGGTAGAATGAGGCTAAACGACATGAAAAGCTGAAGGAGAACTTCCGTGATTAGGTGGGGATGTACAAACAAATCCTAGAGAAGGAGATCCATATGGCCAAGGCTCAAATCAACACTATCAGTGCTCAACACACTGATTGGAGGGCCATATTGGACACCTATGCCTTCGCCCACCAAGCGGAAGTTAAGAATCGGGACCTGCAGATCCAAGACTTGATAGAATACATGGAGTTGGCAAACCTTTGATATGCCAACCTTACCATGTTCATAGCAGGGCACCCGAGGTCAAAGCTCGAGCAGTAGGTAGCTTCCACCCCCCTCAAATATGAAGTAGAATTTGTAGAGCGCAAGAAGCTGGCAGAAAAACTAGATGTTGCAAATTTTGAACTTGAGGTGGTAAAAGCAAGCTACCAGGGACAAAAAGATGTTGCAACCGACTTGGCTTGATGGCTAATAGACCTTCATGAATACAAAGACAAAGTTAGAGCCTATGAAGAGGAACAACGAGTGTTCGCGACGTGGGATGTCAAAGCCAATCATATGTTCCTGCAACTACCCTGTCCGTGGGAAGTGCCAACTTCGTCAAACATTGGAACATTAGCATGGATGGCACAGGACCCTTAGACCAAAGAGGAGAAGCTCCAGGCCATACTTCAACACCATCAAGCTTCAAATCCTGGAGCACATGACAAAGGAAAAGTGCCGATGGAGGAGCCACCGCCACCTGGAACTACATGAGTTTCCATTTTTTATAGTTGTAGCATTTTTTTTGTGTTGTGTCTTTCCACACTACGACATCATTTCATCTTTTGTTTTCCCCATCTAATAATCCCATACCTATCCACTGTGTAATCACTGTAACTCAAGGACGAGTTTTTATTCAGTTGTGGGGGTATGATGGGACGCAGTATCACGTCTTCCCCTGCGATATCGTGTACGCGATATCGCAGTCTACCACAATGTCTATAAATAAGAAGTGGTTCACCCTTGTTTATGATCCTTATTTAGATTGTAGCTAGACTCTGGCAGTTTGATCCCTCCAGAGTTAGATTATTTTCCCGTGTCTGCCCATAGTGTGGTGAATGTAATTGTACGACATTCTTTATTCGAGTGTAATGTACTTGGACACGCACATGATCGACAATAAAGATCGAGATTACTTCATCATTACAACATTTACTTTGTTATTTATTTATTTATTTAATTATTATTTACTACTTTCTCTCTCACCCATAAACTCCTAGTAACGTGGAATGAGTACGACTTGATTACAAGCATTTAAGTGTGACTACTTGGTAACCCAGTGGCGTACCTAGGATCTGTGCTTGGTAATCCCAGTGGTAGTCATGCACGAAGTCCAAGATGTGTATGGATAATCAAGGAATCAGCTGCTCATTGCACTTAGGCTAGATTAGACTCTCTTACCCTTTTCCTCCTAGCTTAGCTTAGTTAAGATTACTTTTCATTGCCTTTAGGAGTAGCATTAGAATTAGGAACACATCATACACCTCACTCTAGACTAAACCATACGTGACAAATATAATACTAGTCCAGATGGAAAGATAGCGAACTGTGACCTAAGGTTAACGATCTAGGTGCCACAACTAGTCCGTCTGCGGAGTTCGACCGGATCGCGCATGAGAACACTTGTATTCGTATGGTTGAGTATAGGGGTATCTCGCCACTCATCAACTACTTAAATTAGAAAGCACATCCTCTGATGGCATGAAGATGGTTGATAAGATCAAATAGTCCCATGTGGTTAAGGTTCCTGAGGTTTAGAAGGAGCTTCACCAGCTTTGGGTGTGTGCAGTGGCTAAGGAGGCTATGGTTGTCATATTGTGTCTGCTACCTCTAGTGGAAGGTAAAAGGAATTTGGTAATGTGTTCATCTTCTTCTCCCTACTTTGGGGATCATTCATATCACCAATGTGGGTTGGAATTGGGATATCCCACAAACATGACATTAATGGGAACAACTCCTTAACGTTGATGAACTAGGTAGTGAATTGTTTGCATTTGACATTGAATTCCATGATTTTATTTTGTAGCTCATGGTAGTCATTCATTCTTTTGGCTAGGCTCTTGGCAATGGATCTTTAATCAGTATATTCTCCCTTGAGAACCTTGAGTTTAGCATTTTCCATTGTAAGCTTTTGCTTGGTGTCCTTATGGTGCTTAAACCTAGCCTCGTACAACAAGTACGAGCTAGCCACCTACTCTTCTAGTTCTGATTATGGTCATTCGATAGTCAACACACATAGGTTTGCATATTAGAGGTTGGCAAGCTCCATGTATTTAGTCATCTCATCTATCTACAACTCCTTTAGGTGAATTTCTACTTTATTGTATTGATCAATCCCATCAATGATGGGTTGCCATAATTTGTTTGGAGTTGTTGGAGGGTCTCATTCACCTTTGCCTTCACCACTTGAATGTGTTTCTTATTTATTTGCTTTTGTAGGTTGACTTGGTCTCTATAGTAAGTTTTGACTTTCTCAAATTTGAAAGCCTCTAATTTCCAGGTAGCTACTTCTATTGTAGTCTTTTGGCAAAGGGCATAGACCTCCTCCATGGAGAGGCTTCTATTATTAGTTGCCAAACTCCTTGACTTTGTATTTGCTATGGCTAGTTTCTCTTGTTGTTAATGGATAAAATCAATCAATTGTTGTTTATGTGCATCAATGTTTCATAGGTGATGATTTTCTACAATTAGTTGAACATTCTCCTGGCGAGTCAAATCCAAGGCCTTCTAAATTTTATGTTGAGTGGCCTTTGCCAAGGATCAATAGAACACCACCATCTCCATCACACCCTCAACTCTTTTCAACTTGGTATGGAGCTATTCAAGAGCTTCATCTCTTGTTAATGCTAGGTTGAGAATTGTAGGGTTGATAATTTGGGCTCTCAGTTTAGCAACTTCTGCAACCAAGCATTCATTTAGCTCCTTGGCTATTTCAAGTTGTCCTTCCAAAATAATATTCTTGCCCCTTGCCTCTAGAAAATCTAACTTGGTTGCATTTATACTATTTGGAAGGTCAAAGAAATTCGAAAGCGGTTGCCTAATTCCTAGTAGTCAGTACAATAATTGTTCATGCTATGCTGTGCTTAGTTTATCGCTTATGATCCCTGCAGATGTCTACACATCTTTAAGTGCAGTGATGTCTGGTACAGACGATGAAAGTGCATTAAGTATCTTGGTGATTCTATTAACAACCACCTCTGTTGCTATTTCCTGTCCTTGGTGCTACATCACTAGTATTGTTGCCCCCTTGCCCTCCTCCAAGTGCACTAAAAAGGTCGTGGTGTTCCAAGAAATCTCTTGGAATTGTTGCTATTCTGAGAGAGATATTGTTACCTCTTTGGTGCTAAGATTCAACCTCGTAGACAACTGCATTCATTGGGTGAAAAAAATGGATCCACCTTCCATTATTTGGCTAATTATTTAGGCCACCTCATTTAGGTGACTCATTGCAAGCCAGTACACAGATGGGTCTCCACCACTTGTGCTAGCCTATTGCTCTTGCTTGCTCAAGAGCCATTGGGATGTTGTAGTGATGTCTAACATTATTCTTTGAGTGGTAGGTGGAGGTGGTAAATACTACTCTTCTTGGATTATTGTTGTAAGAGTTTTTTCCTTCATCATCTTTGCCGAATTAGTGGTTTGAGCACATTAGATAACATCATTAGTATAACAGGCTATTCCACCCTTTTGACATATTTTTTTGATGAGGCATGGAAAGGGGAGTGCCTTCCTTCCATGTTCATTCTCCTTGAATTGCTTTTCTAGCTCTAGATAGATTAGCTATGGAAGGTTAATCGGGAATCTTCCACTTAGAGCAGCACATGCATAGGTAGAAAAGGTAGTGATATTGTTGGGCCTTACTGTGGGATTTAGGTGAAAGGCCACAATCTTGTAATAGATTCTTTCTACCTATGTGAGTGCATCGTACTCCTTACGATCGAAACCATAACATCACTAAGCCCATTCATTTTTAATGTTAGGATCCACTTGGATTGAAATCTTGCTAAGATCCATCCTAGTTTCAGGCAACTTGAGTGCCTTCAAAATGTCTTGCATTGAGTAGGATACTAAAATGTCCTTGATCTTGACCATTGAACTAGCCTGCCTATTACTCCAAAATAGGAATGTCTCTCCCATATACCAGTCCCCATTGGAAGTGATAATTGGCCACATGGGAGAGGTCTTTAGTTGGTCTTGTACCTATTTAGGTGCTTGCTCCAAGAAAGAGCTGAAGTTCAACTCTTGGAGTACTATTTTCTAGACCTCCCTTGATTTGATTTGGTTTAGGTAGGCTTCCATCAAGGTTATCTCAAGGCTCACTTGTTGAGTTAGTGCCTCATCTCGGTGAGAATGTCCTATTGCTGCCATTTGTTCTGGAACCTAATGAATAGACTCCACTTTAGCCTCCTCCTTAAGAGGTGCCATAGCATGGGTTGCGATCGATTCTTCTTGGGCTTGTTCTTGGCCCCTTCCTATTCTTGGCCATTTTTTCCTTGGTTGAGATGGTCCTCCTTCTTGTGTGTGTTTACATCTTGGTGTCATCTACGATCATAACACATTTGTGGATTAGTAGATATAATGTGTAACTTAGAATATTTGGATACCTTATCTTGTTAATTAGTTACACTTGGCTATGGTTGGACCATGGTAGATTGATTATTTTTATTAATTAATATTTTTTATTGTAAGTGTTATTAGAGCTCATTGAAAGGGTTTAACTCCTGTAATTTGGTGTTTTAATGTTGATTCCTTAGTTAAACCTTTTTGGGTGTTAGAAAAATGTCAAAAAATTTTCTATCAAAACAACACATTTGTTCCCCCCATGAGTAAGAGCTTACCTATGGGAGCTACAACGTCAAAGAATGGAGTGATTTGGACAAATGGTTAGAAAGTTATGGGCTCTTGAAGGTTTTGGGCTTTGAAAATTGCAAAAACTCCTTAGGTGTTTAAGAGAAAATGTGAAAATTTCAAAGGGAGTCGTGCATATATATATATATATATAGGATTTTTGTGTTGCATCAATGGGACTACGTATACACATGGAGTCTGTCGATAGGGCCCTGTTTATGAGGTCCATAAATGAAATTTTCAAATTGAAATATTTCAAAAAATACAAGGAAGTTTTGAATGAATTTGGGATCTATGGAGTCCCAAAAAATCCAAGAATACGATGAAATCATTGAATAGGGTCTTTGAAAGCTCAAAAATTTGAAAATTTGATGGAGAATGTATGAATTAAAGAAAATACTTAAAGGAGCACACGATCGAATGTAGAAGATGGGTGCACAAAAAATTCTGATTCCAATAATGCCTAAGGGTAAGGTGCTTAATTAACCCAACCAAGAGATATGCAACTAGGTCCTCCCCATAGCAAGCACATGCCCTATTTGCCCTTGCATAACCTTAACCCAAGGAGTCCATGGGCCCCATAGGTGAGTAATGGTTTATAAAAGTTAAGGACCAAAACTCAGATGATTCTACCAAAGAATTCAAGTATGTCAGACAAAGAAACTGAACAAAAAGATGGACATTGGTAGTGAGGTGAGTTATGGGTAGCATGGATGGATGATGGAGAAGGTGTAATGGAGTTCCAAATTGAGGTCATAAGAAGTCCCTTTTGAATTTGTGTTTAAATGACCTAAGAAAATCCATCCTTAGTCTAGACCAAAACCAACTGCTTTCAGTGACTTCACATCACCACTGCAAGACCGATCCACCCCCTTGAGATGCAAGAGTGCTTCCATAGAACAACCACCATTCCTTAAGAAGAAGAAAAGAAAAGTAGAAAGTGAGAGAGGGCCTTAGTTAGAGGGGATTTTTAGGCATGGGTAACATGTCTTTTTAGTCCCATAACCAGTGCTTGTAACCCATTTATTTGTCTAAGAGGTATGCTTTGAATTTTCATCATTTTATTTATTTTATTATTATTTATATATTTTATGATTATTATTATTCTTTATTTATTTTCTTCTCTCCCTTTTTTTTTCGGATGGGAACCATACCATGCAAAGACTTATTTAACTTCTTATTTATGGTCAACACAAAATGGTAAGAAATCCATGAAAACACTCATGCACCTAAGTAAGTAGAAGAGTACAAAGAGTATGGAGTCCCCTTGAAGTCACACCTTATGCAAACCTTTGAAGCCTTCCTAATTTTGGAAACCACCAAGGTAACAAATTTATTAAAGGCTTATTTAATGAAAGGGACCTCATATTCCCAAAATGAGGAAAACCGTAGATTTTTATGGAGGGGTGGATGTTGTGGACTCACTGCCTATTCTATGAAATAGAAACCATGCCTTAGTCATAGGTACAAAAATTCAAAAATAAAAACTAGATATTAGCAAATAAAAACATTAAGCACAAACCACCATTAGTGATAACTACAGCACCACTATGTCCTGTTGGGACAAAGCACATTTATTAAGAGAATTAGAAAATTACACTAAAATAAAGTAAAATATGTAAGAAACTGTAAAATATTCAAGAAAAATTTAAATGTACTAATGATGATGTAAAAAAAAATGATGTAAAATAGGAAAAAGTTTTAAAATCAAAAGGTGCAAAATAAACAATTTGCAAAAAAACAAAAATGTGTAAAACAAAAAATAGAAAAACTAAGGAGCCACATATATGATTAGCATGGATGGCCATCTCTTCTACAATTAAGCTGGAAGGAGGAGATCTGAAGAATTAAGTGTGGCTGCCCATGCATTGAGGTATTTGTTGTACTGGCTCGCTTGGGCTCATTGAAAGGCTTTACCTATTGGATGTTGGCCAACTGCTTCTTGTTTGGGCTTTTATGTTTGTATACGATCATGGCCTTAGAAGGAAAGGTTTGATCGATTATATAAGGCTCCTTCCACAATATTTGAAATTTGATTTTTAAGGGAACATGTGTGGGGTTCCAATAGAAAACCTTATCTCCAAGTTAAAGTTTGATTCTTCTAATTCTTAGGTCATTTCATTGTTTGTTGAATGCCTTGTGTACTTCATTTAAGGATAGGACGTATAGGACATTTAAGTTGATCAGTCTTTCTTTTTATGCTAGACTTAGGTCAAGGTCCAGGTCACAAGCTGTTGAGAGTGTATGAAGCTCCGGATTGAATTGGGAGCATTGGAAGTTTTCTGTATGCCGACTCATAGGGAGAGTAGCCAATAGGGAGTTTCCATGTTGAGTGATAGGCCCAAAGGGCATTGTTAAGTTTTGTGCTTTAGTCTCTCCTATGTTTGCTAATAGTTCTTGTTAGAATCTTTGTGATTTCCCTATTAGTAGCCTCTTCTTAACCATTGGCTTGGGGGGTGACTGGGTGTTGTTAATTTATGTTATACCCCCAAACATTGCATAAGTTTCTAAAAAGTGGTGCTTGTGAAGTGTGTTTCATTGTCAAAAATTAGTGCATGTGCCACCCCAAACCTGTTTACAATGTGCTATTATAAAAATTGGGCAATACTGGATGATGAGCAATCAACGATGGCTACTACTTTAGTCCATTTGGTACAGTAGTTAATAGCTATGATAATATAGGCCTTTCCGTTGGAGATGGGTGTGATGGGACCCATGAAATATATACCCCATATGTCAAAGGGTTCCAATGGTTGAATCCACTATTGAGGACCCTCCATTCGTGTAGTCATTCCACCATCTTGTTGACATCATTCACAAGATCAAACAAACTAGTGGGCATCCTTGAAGATTATGAGCCAATAGTATGCTGCCATCAAGATTTTTATTACAATGTATCTCCTTGCATAGTGGCCTCTGCAAGGCCCTTTGTGAGCATTTTAGAGAACGTGCAATTGATCTGCATCAAGGACATACTAATGAACCAAGTCATCAGTGCACACCTTATAAAGATGTTCATTGATTTTCATGAAGTGCTTAACTTGATGAAGAAATTGTTGTTTTATTCCGTAGTCTAGATTTTGTGGCATTTCTTGAGTGAGAAGGTAAGTGAGGATGCCATCATACCATTTGGATTTTGTGGGCTTTTGTTCATTAATTACAATGGCAAAGAGGAGTTCATCTAGGAATTTATTAGAAAGTGGGCTCTCCTCGTCTTTGTCATCCCATCATAATCAAGAAAGATGGTCAGTGATCACATTCTTAGTTCCCTTTCGATCTACCATCATGAGATCAAATTCTTACAAGATCACAAGCCACTATATGACAAGGGGGCTTACCATGGGCTTGTTCATTAGGAAGCAGATGACACTTTGATTAGTGTGCATAACCACTTTATATCTAAGCACATATTGCCTAAACTTTTTTAGAGCATATACCATCACCATCATTTCTTTCTCTATGGTGGTGTAATTGAGCTGCACACCCACAATACTTTGGCTTATGTAGTGGATATAATATGGATGTTTTTGGTCATCCAAATTAGATTCATTTGGCATGATATGGAATGGTTTGGACCAATCTAGTGCTTGTAGAATTGGAGTTTCTATGATTTTTTCCTTTAGTTGTTGAAATGCATGTTCACACTCCTTGGGCCAAAAAAATGGAGCATCCCTCTTTGTCTGTTTGACCAATGGTTTTGCAATCTTAGAGAAATTCTCTATAAATCTTCGATAGTAACCAGTGTGTCTAAGGAATGACCAAACATCTTTTATAGTTTCTAGTTGACGGGTGATTCCTTGGATGACCCTTATCTTTTTGGGGTCTACCTTGATCTCTTCCTGTGAAATTTTGTGTCCCAATACAATGTGTTATTGAACCATGAGATGGCTCTTTTGCCAATTGAGTTGTAGATTTGTTTTTATACATCTTTTGAGTACTTGCTCAAGATAGTCCAAGGCTTACTCAAATGTAGCTCCATAAGTGGAGAAACCATCCATAAAAACTTCTACTTCGCTACTGATTTGCTATTGAAAGATATTTAAGACCAAGAGTTGGAAAGTGGTAGGAACATTGTACAGAACAAAAAGCATCTTGGGATATGCAAAGGTCCCCTAGGGACTCGTGAATGTTATTTTGGCGTGGTCTTCTGGTGCAATCTAGATTTGGTTAGAGCCACCATAACCATCAAGAAAACTGTAATAGCAATGCCTAGATTTGGTGTCCAACACCTAATCAACGAATGGTAACAGAAAATGATCTTTGAATGTTGCCATGTTTAATGGCCTAAAGTGGATACAAATTTTCCGTTTATCATCTTTCTTTGATACTATCACAAGTGGGTTGACTTACTCACTATCTGTAATGGGGTAGATGAACCCTACCTTGAGGAGTTGCTCAATCTCCTCTTTGATGATCAACTTTAATTTTGGATTCAATCGCCATTGTGGTTGCCTCCTTGGCTTCATGGACAGATTAGTACAAATGTGGAGTTGGCATATCCATGTATTGATTTTAGTGAGTTTAGGATATGACTAGGCAAAGACTGTTGGCCACCTGTTGACCACTTTTAATAGTTTTTCTTTTTTCTTGGGATCAAGTTTGGCATTAAGTATGACCAGCTTGCCATTTTTTAAGAATGCATATTCCAAGCCAATAAGTAGAGTTTTCAACTCTAAGGGCTCTTGATTGAAATTCTTAGGAATCTCCAACTCTCCCCAATTGGTAACATCGTTTTCATCATTAGAGAGTTGGTGATGAAGTTGCTTTAGTACCATGCCTATGATGTAAGTGCATGTTAGGCTCTTAGTAGGTTTAATGCACATTGTGCTACTTTTAGAATCAGTAATTAGCGACTAGATGCCTTCTTGTTTTGTGGCTGCTACATATAGACTCCTTTGAATATTTGCTTCATGTGCAAACTGCTTGTATGTGAAAATAGATGTTCATTTCACAGACTAGAGTTTCTACACGCAATTGCACCATGTATTGTTGTATGTGATGCATGGAACTTACTTCTTCTCGATCTTTCTAAATGCATTTTCCTTAGATATTTCTTGGGAAAGATCTTTGATGCTCATTCTTGCATCAACAGTGCTTAGCCATGCCCTTCCCATAATGATTAAAAAGTCAGCCTTAGAGTTCTCAACCTTGATTACTACGAAATTGACAAGATAAGACCACCCCATAGACAATGATCACAATGTCTTCTGCCAGTCCCAATGGAATAGTAATGGACTAGTCTATCAATTCCAATTGGATATTGCTCTTCTTAAGAGGCGGTAGGTTCCAAGTAGTATACATCTCATGAGAAATTAAGTTAATAGCATAACCTAAATCAAGAAGAGCTTTACATTATTCATCCCAACAATCTGTAAATAGATAAGAGGACTCCTAGTATTAGCTAATTTTCTGGGAAGCTTTCTAGCCTGGATCCAATTAGATACAACATAAGTAAGCATAATAATATGGATTTTGGACAGAATTCAGTTTGAAGGATTTCCAATGGAATGGTTTGCAGAAGATAAATTAGAAGTAGGGTGACTAGTTGATGAAGTGTGTAATGATCAAAAATGTTAGTGGTTGGAACACCAAGGGGTTCGCAGGCACATAGCCTAACCCTGCATCTGCATGAGGGCCTTGGTGGAGGTGGAGATGGGATGCCCTAGATGATCTTGTCGATCAAACAAGGACTTTGCTAGTTGCAAGCAAGGTGGTCGATGTAAGCAAGGGTGGTGTGGTTAGTCGAAAATGCAAATGCAAACAATGTAAAATAATGCTAAGTGTCAAAGTGGTGTTTCATGATGCTAAGTGTAGAGCATAACCATGGAATGGAGGCAAGAATAGCCAAGGGTTTTGATTGAAACGAGGGTGTCAACCCATGAAGACTACCGCTTGACCATAGTACAGAATGACGATGTGTGAAAAAATGCAAAAAGACATAACAAAAATGCAAGAAAATGTTAGAAATAGGAGAGAGAAGTGGAACACCACCTCAAATGGGAGTGTAGTTAACTCCAAAAGGGTCTCAGAAGATACATAATGTATAATAGATAGAGTGGGAGCATAGTCACAGTCTCGGTGGTGTCAAGCCATGAAGTTTGGTGCTTGTTGTGATGAATCACGATTACTGGGTTGGCCTCCGCGGTGTATTGCGTGATGTTTTGCAGGTGTGGTGTGCTCTGGGTCTTGTTCACCCATGGAGCTCAGTACCAAGATGCCAAAATGTCAAATGCCAAATAAAAGTGCCAACTACCAACCCCTAAAATGTTGGGGGTCTAGGGGTATTTATAGGGCTAGGGTTAGCCCAAATTGTAGATCAAGCACCACGTGATAAAGGGGGTAGGTGGCGCTACGCTGACCTCTACTATGCTCCTTCTAGAGTAATAAGTGCTATGCTTTGGCATGCTCCACTGGACCTTAAGAGACTGCCAGATTGTGACTACACTACCAAGACTACATGTGCCAAAGTTGAAAAATACCATAATGTACCTGCAAACAGTGCAAAACAGTGTAATTTGGAGGCTACACTCTAGGACTACACTCTCCCCTCTTTCGAATGGGGTTAAGTGTAGGTACAATTTGGGACTGTACTGACCTAAATCATCGGTGTAATACTGGAAGGAAATAGACATCGAAAGATTGTCGGGCAGGCACAGTCGACCCTGCCTTTGCTTGAGGGCAAGTTTGAAAAGGGGACAAAGGAAGAGTGCCTTGGATGGTTTGCACGCAAATTAACCAAGAACTTCCCTGAGAGGAAACTATGGCTAGCACTAGGGTTATCGTAAACAATGTAAACGGAATGTAAACGGAATGAAAACAGTGACACGAAATGTAAACAGAGTGCAAAGTGTAAATAGACACTGAATTGTAAACGAAGCATAAACAGAGCTAAATTATAAAAAAAACGTAAACAGAGTAAAGAACGTAAATGGCAGGCAATAATGAATTGTATTGTATTGTTTAAACAAGGATGTGCACCGGTCAAGACGTAGTTGCACGTGCGTGGACGACAAATTAGACGCCTAACCCTGGGGTGATGTGACGTGGTGATGTGAATGATGTGACGATGCACATGAGGAGTGCTTGGATTCTAGGAGTCAAGTGTGCCAAGTGCCCAAGGATTGACTGATATGTTCTCAGAATTGCCAATGTCTCCCCAAAGAATCGCCCCCTGTTTATGTGAATTGACAGGGTATTTATAGGGTTGGGCTAGGCTCGGGTGCGGAATTCTAAAATGGAATCAATGGCTGGGAGATGAGGGGAAAGCAGATCTCGTAACATGTATCCAATGGACAACTGTGTACGAGTTGGATGTGTGTCATCAAGCGTTGGATGTGTGTCGGCAAGCTATGTTCCTAACCAGATACATTGCACTTTACAATTTGTGGGTTATTCAAGCCCATGAAAGTACATTTAATTTAGACTATGAGGGCCTAACATGTCGACAAATGGGGATTTACAATGAAATTTACAACAAGAAAATTTTGACCTAGCTCGCCTAACCATGGATTAAGTGTTGTGGGATATCGAGATGTTGATTTGAGGCTGTTCAAGGTATCTCTGTTTGACCAGGGCTTCCAACATGAGGTGTCTGGCTTCAGTGTGTCTTCAACATGTGTTTGAAGTGTTTTTGTGCAAGCGTGACTAGAAGTCATGCTACAGTCACACTGGGCAATCACGTTGGGCGTGATCCCAGCGTGACTTGAGCGTGAGTCACGCTAGGCAGTCATGGTGGGTGTGACCTCAACGTGACCTGAGTATGAGGCGGGAAAAATGCAATTTTGACACCAAATTTGGAATTTTTTGAAACTTGTTTTTAAGTAAAACTACTGCTTGCCTATGTGTGATCTGGATCTGGAAAATTGAGCTTGAATGTGTTTGATTTGGAGCCCTTTTGGGTAGGTCACGCTATGGTCATGCTCAGCGTGACCTGTAGCGTGACCTAAAAAGTTGCAATTTTGGACGCTGGAAGCTGAACATTGGAATTTTTGAACTTTGAGCAATTTTCTTCCACTTTTGATTTGATTTTGGTGCTGCTTGGAGTTGTTCATGCTGAGGGTGAGCAAACTGCCTTGGGTAGGCTGGGTGTGAGCTCAATGCCTTAGCCAAATTTTGCCTTCTAAATGCTGGAAAGGGCTTGAGTCATTTTCATTTTAAAGTGCTAGGCTGAAATTAGTGGTGTTTCATTGGCCCCTTTTTGTTGATGTCTAGAGAAATTCACCTAAGAGGCGTCGACAAAGAAGTGCAAAACACCATGAGCAACCAAGTACTAAACATTAACCATCAGCCCTTGGCTGGATGTCATCACACCATTTTCAAAAGTACATGAGGGAATATGGTTCAAGATTTAAGGGATTGGTTGTAACCGGGAAACCAGGAGTTGGTCAAGGGTGAAAATTGCTGTTGGAATTTGTGGGAGAGGAATGCTCTCTCGTGAATAAGTTATGTCATTGGTCCTTGTCAAAAGCTGGGTTTTCAGCAGACTCGGAACCAAGACATAGGAGGTGCGTTCTTTGGAGAAACAAGACTCTTATAGAGTATTTGCGGGGCCCATTGTAAACAGCCAAAGCCATACGATGATGTGCAACATGGTCTCTTTGAGACACGAGTGTAACTATTTTTCAAGACAATTGCCTTTTCGCCTGGGGCTTATATGAGAAGAGCCAACAGTCCATGGTTTATGATGTCAACGGGGTCATGAAGACCTTTTCCATGCATTTTTCTCTTTAACCTTTTTGTTCTTTTTCTTTTTTGTTTGTTTCTTCTTTTCTTTTTTTTTTGCCTTACTTTGTCTTTGTTTTTCTTTTATTTTTCTTTTTCTCTTTGGTCTTTTTGAAAGAGCTTGCTTTTAGTGCTGTGCTCGTGTTCGAGCACTTGCATTTTGTGTCATGCATTGTGTACTGTGTTTTGCGTTGAGACTACTTAGGGAGTTACATTGTGCAACAATGTATCAAGAGTGTTGAGCTGAGTGGAATGTATCTAGGGGTATAATTGAGTAGGATAATTTGGACATGATGGGGGAAAGGGAATGCATTAGGACTTGGGAATGTACTTATGAATGGATTGATTAACCCAATTACGTGCGTAAGGAAAAATGTGATACCTTGTCATCACGATGAAATACATCTATGTATGAATGCCTTAGGAGTGTCAAGCTACAAATGTAACTCCAAGAAGACAAGAAAAACACAAATGAATTGGTTAACTAAGCACTTTAAACAAGGATATGAAGCCACCATGTGTAATTTTCAAAGTAGTCAGAATCATGAACAACATTAGTCTCATTAAGGCCCATGAGACATTTGTGCAGCAAGTCTTTGTGAAACATGAATAGCTGATTGTAGCGATACATCTTTTCAAGTTTTGCCTGGTCATTGATGATGTCACCAGTTTATAGTCTTAGCAGACTGTTGTGGATTTGTTTCACATCATAACCCCTTGGATGGCGCTAGTTTAGCATCGTAATGGATGGTGCATTGCTAGTTTATAGTCATAGCGGATTGTGAAGAGGAAAACTAGTTTATAGTCTTAGTGGACTCTGGATGCTAGTTTCATGTCATGGCGGATGGATGTAGCAGTTTAGTGTCATACCAGATGGAGCTCTGTGGTATCAGTTTTAAGTCATGATGCCAGGACTACTCTGTGGTATTAGTTTTAAGTCATGATGCCAGGACTATTCTGTCCCAGTTTATAGTCATAGCAGACTGATGCTTACCTTGCTTGTGTAATGTGTGATGCTTTATGCATGGTCATGTTGTGTGCCTGCAAGATCCTGCAAAAATCAATTAGGAAGAAAACAACATCAAGCGACACCTATTGTACATAGAGTTGAAATGTACAAATGAAAGAAAATCAATGTAAAAGAGTGATAGTTTTAGGCCGTTCCAGGCCGTAAACTAGTTTAAGGCCTTTTCGGGCCATGTGTTTTTGTAGTTTTATGTTTTATGAATGCAATGTGTAAACTAAGTTTGACGAATGTGTAAGCAAACAAAAATGCGTGATCTACATGAGCAGGCAAAGTGTAAACGCATAGGCTAATGCAATGTAAACAAAAGTTAAAAATGCATGTCAAAGGGGAGGCAGGCACCCATGTTTTCGGCCAAGGGAAATTCATGGTCATGTAGTTGCTTCCTAACCAGGCATGGATTAGGGGGCATGCAAGGTTTAGAATCCTCTAGGGGGCTATCGGCTTCAACCACTTGTTCCGGTGTGTTAGCCTTAAGTGTTGCGTTGGTTACCGTAGGTATACCACCAAGAAACTGTTCTTCTAAAACTTGTGCCATGTCTATGTCGTGAATAGTTGAAGAGGAAGCACTATCACCATGGATGATAACCTGACCACCTTCGTATGGAAGGTGGATTTCTTGGTGGATGGGAGAGGAGATGTCCCTTAGTTGGGCTAGCCAAGGCCTACCTAGAATCATGTTGAAACCTAGCATCTCTTCTATGACAGTGAAATCTGTACTAGTGGGGAATTTTTCTCCTACCACAAAGGCTAAGTTGATTGTACCTTTAACTGTGACACGTGACCCATTGAAGGATTTTAGACACGTGGTTTTGGTTGGCCTAATTTCGTCTGCCAAGCCTAGCTTGTCGATGACGGAGTACAGGACTACGTTTGTTGCTGCACCATCATCGATGTGTACTCTATGGATGGTGCACTGTCCAACACAAATGCTAATGGATAGTGGAGTAGTAGTGACCTCCCCTCATGCGGGGTTGACTTTGACTACATCATCATGAAAGGTTAAGGTTGTAGAACCCAATTCTTGTGGTGTGGGAGGCAACATTGTTGCACGGATGGATGCCTCATTTGCAGGGATGTCCTCCATAACAGGAATGGAGGCTAAGACCTGGGCTAATGCTTGGCAGTGAGCAGGTGAGGTACTGACCAGGTCGTATAAGCTAAATTTTGTGTTCTTTTGCTTGAGCGTTTGCTTTGCCTGGGTTAGTGCAACTATGAAGTCCTTGTCATTAGCCGTTGTGTTGACTTTGACATCCTCTGTGTAGCTTGAGAGACAAACCTCTCGGGAGGGGGACTTGGGCTTGGTTTGTTTGGTCTGTTTTGGGGTAGGGGCCCCAGTGTTCAGTTGTTGTTTGCTAGTTTTGGCCTTTGCTTCGGCTGTGGGCGTTACGAGATGCTCGTTCGTCCTCTTGCGTTCCCATTTGGTGGGCTTACTTGGGTTGCTAGTGGGGTCAACCCTTGAGGGTGGAGGGATTGAGATGTTGTTCACTGTTGGGCTTCGGGTAGGTGAGGGGCCATCATGTTGTGGCACCTTGATGACGAAAGGTTGCTTAGTGGTTTTTGTTGCCGCGTCATGCCAGTTTAACATCTTAGCGGACAAACGTTGTGGAGCCTTGACCACAAAGGGTGTTGTGGGTGCCTGGGGTGGCACCTTGATAACAAAGGGAGGCCTCTTATTTGTGGAGGCTGGGGGAATCCTTACCTTGCTAGGAGGCACACAGATCACAAAAGGTTTTTGCACAAGTTTGGGCTTGCCACTGATGCTAATTGAGTTTATGACATAGGAGGCATCGTCTGTGCTAGATTGACTTGCTGTGTCAATCACTAGTTGGCCTTGTTCTATCATTCCCTATAGGTCATCTTGCAAGGCATGATAGTTGTCTATACTGTGACCAGACATTTGATGGTAATGACAGTATTGGTACAATTTAAAATGTTGTGGGATCGGGGGCTCATTTGGTACTGCTAAGGTGGGGTTCCTTAGTAGCTTGTAGTACCTATCATGTTTTTGGTGGGTAATCTCCGATACGTGTTTGTGTTGGATTTTCCGGCTTTCAAGAGTTGCTCCAATAGTTGAGAGGGTTGCATTAGTAGTGGTGTATACTTTGAGTAGTCCTTGCACTGAAAGTTGGGCCTTGGGGTGGCCTTTACTGATGTAGGTGAGTTGGCGCCAAAGTTGGTGGCTTTGTTAGCTGGGGCTTTAGGTTGCTTAGCTTTTGGGCCCCAGTTGGTTGCTTTTGTGATTGCGGCTACTGTTGCCTTGGTTGTGTTTTGCTTGCGAGTATGTTGGTTTTTGTAGGCCACATAAGCTGGGTCATTACTTGATTGTGTCGCCTCCTCTATGCTCTTAATTTATGTGAATGCTTGATTTAAAGTGTGGACACTTAGATAGTAGAGTTTTGACATAACGAAGTCATTCACAGCGGCTTTAAAAATGGTGAGCAAGTATGTCTCAGGTATGGGCTTATGGAGTTCATTTAGGGCTGCGCTCCACCTTTGGATGAATTTTTGCACTAGCTCTAAAGGCGCTTGTTTGATTTATCCAGTGTGGCTTCAGGTTTTAAATTATATTTAAAATGGGTAACAAACTGATGTAACAAATCCTCCAGAGAGGATATAGAGTTATGAGGTAAGGCTCAGTACTAGTCTAAGGCTTTTCCCATTAAGGACATAGCAAAAACTCATATAATTGCATGAGGTCATGCCTGAAGCAATAGACATTCTGTTCAAAATGTTACTAGGTGGGGGTTTGGATCTCCCTCTCCATTGTACTTTGTTAGCTAAGGTAATGGGATCTCTTTTGGTAAGGTTTATGATGGAACTGAAGGGTGGATTGGGTCATCTTGGTAGAAGTCCAGCACCTTGATTTCCTCAGTGTTTACCGTTTTAAGGTGCTTTACCTCTTCATTTAACATGTGCATCATTTGCTTCGTGTCTGCCCAGTCTTGGGCGGTAGGTAGACCGGTGGGTTGAATGGATTACGATTGATAGTAATTTGACTGTTGTATCATTTACGGAAAGGGAGCTTGTTGGATTGTTGGTTGTTGTTGTGGTGGAACAATATTCAGAGATGGGATTGCAGGGTGTGGTACGCTATGGAGAGTAGGTTGGTGTTGCTGGACAGCTGGTGAAACCCACTGCCCAACCATAGGTTGTGAGGTGACACCCTGATCGTGTTGTGTTGAAGTAGTCAAAGGTGCCCCATGGGTTTGTACTTGTGGTATGTAATGGGTGGACGTGGAAGTTAGTATTTCTTGTCGAGAAGCTAGTCCTCACATATATGCGGACGAAGGAGAAAGCATGGTTCCCTCCAGGAAAGGTTGAAATAACGGGTTTGTATAGGTGCAAGGACTGACAGTATGGTACAAATCCCCATGCTTAGATTGGGCGGCAAAGTCATCTTCCTCATTTCCATTTTGAGGCTCTATCGGAGGTGGCTGTAAGGCTTGACTCCTTACCATGAGAAGCTAAAACATGAGTTGATGATGCTATTCAGAAAGGGGGATTATGTCAAATGTTGAGGGAATGAACTCACAACATCCCTTGTAGATGAGCTCATAGTTCACTTTGCGTCTTTTTTTATGCGATCAATAGGTAAGTTGGCTTGGATTTTTACACAAATGAAGTCATATTGTCCAGGTGTGAGGATTGCGTAAGTAGGGTTGATCTGGGAAGATTCCATGATAGTGTGTACAAGTTGACGACGTGTGCAGCGTGAGTAACTCACGGCGTGCTTATCTGGCAACGTGACGGATAGACATCATGACCAACTATAGCGTGAGAAACTATAGTAGCGTGACTGACTACAGCGTGACTGATTGCAGCATGACCAACTGCAGCATGATTGACTGTAGTGTGACCAACTACATCGTGACCAATTGCAGCGTGACCAACTGTAATGTGACTGACTGCAAGGTGACCAACTGCAGCGTGACTGACTGTAGTGTGACCAACTGCAGCATGACTGACTGTAGTGTGACCAACTGTAGCAAGTTTTAGCATTTGACAACGTTAGTTGGGTACGTTTCGACACGATGACAAACAAGGTAGGCCCTCCTTCTAGTGCCAAAAACTAGACTGACCTAAATCGTCGGTGTAAGGCTGGAAGGAAACAGACACCAAAAGATTGTCGGGCAGGCATAGCTGACCTTGCCTTTGCTTGAGGGCAAGCTAGAAAAGGGGATGAAGGCAGAGTGCCTTGGATGATCTGCATGCAAATCAACCAAGGACGTCCCCCGAGAGTAAACTATGGCTAGAGCTGGGGTTATCATACATGGTGTAAATGGAATGTAAACGGAATGCAAACAGTGACACGAAATGTAAATAGAGCGTAGAGCATAAATAGACACTGAATTGTAAACGAAGCATAAATAGAGCTAAATTGTAAACAAAATGTAAATAGAGTAAACAATATAAATGGCAGGCAATAATGAACTATATTGTATTGTTTAAACAAGGATGTGCACTGGTCAAGATGTAGTTGCACGTGTGTGGACAGCAAGTCAGACACCTAACCTCGGGGTGATGTGACGCGGTGATGTGAATGATGTGACGATGCATGTGAGGAGTGCTTGGATTCTAGGAGTCAAGTGTGCCAAGTGCCCAAGGATTCACTGATTTTACGTATGTTCTTAGAATTGTCAATGTCTCCCCAAAGAATCGCCCCCTATTTATGTGAATTGATAGGGTATTTATAGGGTTGGGCCGGGCTTGGGTGCGGAATTCTAGAATGGAATCAATGGCTGAGAGATGAGGGGAAAGCAGATCTCGTAACATGTGTCCAATGGATAGCTGTGTATGAGTTGGATGTGTGTTGTAAAGCGTTGGATGTGTGTCGGCAAGCTATGTTCCTGACCAGATACATTGCACATTACAATTTGTGGGTTATTCAAGCCCATGAAAGTACATTTAATTTAGACCATGAGGGCCTAACATGCCCACAAATGAGGATTTACAATGAAATGTACAATAAGAGAATTTTGACCCAGCTCGCTTGACCATGGATTGAGTGTTGCAGGATGTCGAGATGTCGATTTGAGGCTGTTCGAGGTATCTCTGTTTGACCAGGGCTTCCAACATGAGTTGTCTGGCTTCAGTGTGTCTTCAGCGTGTGTTTGAAGTGTTTTCGTGCAAGCGTGACTTGTAGTCATGGTACAATCATGCTGGGCAGTCATGCTGGGTGTGACTTGAGCGTGAGTCACACTAGGCAGTCATGCTGGGTGTGACCTCAACCTGACCTGAGTATGAGGTGAGAAAAATGTAATTTTTGACACCAAATTTGGAATTTTTTGAAGCTTTTTTTTAAGTACAACTGTTTCCTGCCTACCTGTGTGTGATTTGGATCTGGAAATTTGAGCTTGAATGTGTTTTATTTGGAGCCCTTTTGGGTAGGTCACACTGTGGTCACGCTCAACGTGACCTGTAGCGTGACCTAAACTTGCAATTTTGGATGCTGGACGCTGAACACTGGAATTTTTGAACTTTGAGCAATTGTCTTCGACTTTTGATTTGATTTTGGTGCTACTTGGAGTTGTTCATGCTGAGGGTAAGCAAATTGCCTTGGGCAGGCCAGGTGTGAGCTTAATGACTTAGCCAAACTTTTCATTTTGAATGCTCAAAAGGGCTTGAGTCATTTTCATTTTAAAGTGCTAGGCTGAAATTAGTGGTGTTTCAGGGACAAATGAGGGATGTAGGAGAAATGAAAATTGTTGATCTTGCTTGTTAGAGTGCTAGAGCTGAAATGAAGGCATGTGCTAAGCTCTGGAAGCTTTTAAAGGCAATTCTGTGTTGCTATGTTAACTACACTCTAGAGTGTAGCCCAATAGTTAGGCAAATTCTATAAAAAAACTAAAGTCCAGTGCTGCTATGCTCATGAGCATAGCAGGAGGGGATAGGGCGTAGCATAGATGATTAGAAAAATTTGGTAAAAATTGTTGTCCTTGTTCTTGCTATGCTAGGTATGCTCTGGAGCATAGCAGAAGGGGTAGCCCGAAGAGTTAGAAAATCTACCAAACTATTTCTTCCATTCTAAGCTAGCTTGATAATTTTTGGCTTGACACTCATGTAAACTGGCCATTGGAGTGCTACTATGCTTGCTACACTCAAGAGCATAGTAGGAGGAATGGGGGCATAGTAGGACACTTAGAATAATTACCACAACCATTGTTGACACTTAGATGCTACATGCTATGCTTTAGAGTATAGCCCTAGTAGTGGGATCATGGACCAAACACTTAGAAAAAAATTACATCATGCCAACACCTAGGTAAATCTGTAGTCAAGGTGTTGTGGCCTGAAATTGGTGGCATTTCATTGATCCCTCTTTGTTGACATTTGGAGGAGTGGCCCGAGAGACGTTGACAAAGAATTGCAAAATACCCCAGTAGACATGGCACCAACATCACTCATTGGTACTTGATTGAGTGTCATGTCACCATGCTCAAGAGTGATGTGGTTAGTGGTATGCTGAGGGCAAGGTGTGTAGGCAATGTGCTAGGGAGATGAAATGTAAGTAGGAAAAATGAAATGCAAATAGTATATCATAATGCGAGATGCAAAGTCAGCATGGTTAACGGTGACCATGGCATGACATGGCTTACCCTTGAAACGTTGGCCTCTCATTGGAGTGCTCATGAGAGAGTCAAAGTCGACCCAAGGCTAGGTTGGTCGTGAAGCTGCAACATTGTCAATTTGCTTAGGGATGTATTTTTCCTATTTTCTTTTTTCTTTTTTGTTATGAGGCGAACCTCCATTGGGCTCAGCTTACTGTTGAATGCTAGCTACAAGGTGTAGGCCATCAAGTAGATGGGCTTTGCTTTGATGTAACCGCATTGTGTCTATAGGACATGTGTTTCCTCCCTAGGATGAGTTGCATTACATCCACTTGGACCTTGACTAGCCAATAGAGGCTTTCCACGGGATGAGTTGTGTTACGTTCGCCATGGGTTCTATGATTGATGTGAGGAGAATGCCATATGCATCACAGTGCTTATGCATTAGAGAGATGTATAATCGTGAGCATGCAGGGGATGAGAGGTTATTAGGATGAAGGAGTGGATGTGCATAGGCTGTAATGGGATGAGGGGGATGTGCACTCTTGAGTGGCTTAGCTAGCCCAATCATGCACATCGAAGCAATGTGGTGACTTGTTGTTGCAATGAGAAGCACCTTTGCATGACCACCTTCGGGGTTTTTTCCTACGAACACAACTTTGAGAAGGCAAAAAAACCACACAACATGACATGCAAATGCAAATGCTAGATGTGAAGATGCTACAAGTGCTAGATGCAAACATGCTATAAATGCATCAAATGCTGCACTGGCTACAAGTGGTCAGAAAGGTAGTGAAAGTGCTAGAGTGATGATGTTGCAAGTTCTCCAAAGGTTCCATTGATGGTAGGTGCTCCAAAAGATCAACAAGCTGATGGGAGGTGATGATGCTGTGAGTGCACGAACCCAGTTTAAGGTCCTAGCATACCATGGAGTGCTAGTTTATAGTCTTAGCAGACTACTATGTGCCAATTTAGCATCGTAGTGGTGAAGCTGTTATGCCAATTTAACGTCATGACCCAAGGACAATTTGTGCCAGTTTATAGTCATAGCAGACTATTACACCAGTTTATAGTCATAGTAGACTACTATGCCAATTTATAGTCATAGTAGACTGTTGCACCAGTTTATAGTCATAGCGGACTACTGTGCCAATTTTTTGCATCATGGTGGACGAGTGCTTACCTTGCTTGTGTGAGGTGCGATGCTGCATGCGTAGTCATGCTGTGTGTTTGCAAGATCCTACAAAAATCAACTAGAAAAATAACATCAACTGGCACCTATCATAAATAGAGTAAAAATGCACAAATAAAAGGAAAGTAATGCAAAGAGTGATAGTTTTAAGCTATTTTGAGCTGCAACAGTAGTTTAAGGCCATTTCAGGCTATCGAGTGTTGGAAGTTTTGGGCGATTTCAGGCCATCACTAGTTTAAGGCCATTTTGGGCCATCAAAAAGGGGTTGATGGTTTAAGGCCATTTCGGGTTGTACATTGCCAATTTAAGGCCATGGTGGACCATAGGTTGCTAATTTAAAGCCATTTTGGGATGTGGGCTAGTTTAAGGCCTTTTGGGCCACATGTTTTTTGTAGTTTTAGTTTTATGATTCTTATGTGTTTTTGATGTTTTTCAACTATAATGCATAAGCTAAGTTGATGAATGCGTAAATAGAGCAAAAAATGCATGAAAAAAACAAAATGTATGATCTAAGTGAGTAGGAAAAATGTAAATGCATAGGCTAGTGCAATACAAACAAAAGTAAAAAATGTATGACAAGTGGAGGCAAGGGGTAGGTAGGTGCCTAGCACATTTTTGGCCAAGGGAGTGCCTTGATCAGGCAATTATTTTGTAATTTGCTTTTGATTAGGGGATGTGCAGGGCCTAGGGTCCTCTAGGAGGTTGTTGGATTCAATCTGTTATTTGGGTGTGTTAACCTTATATGTTGCGTTGGTTGTCGTAGATGCATCACTAAGAACTTGACCTTTGACACTTACTTCATGTCTATGTTATGGATAGCCAGAGAGGAGGTGTTATCATCGTGGATGATAACTTGACCATCTTCATATGGAAGGTGGAATTCTTGGTGTATGGGTGAGGAGATGGCCCATAGTTGAGCTAGCCAAGGCCTACCTAGGATCAAGTTGAAGCTTGGCATCTCCTCTATGACAGTGAAATCTGTGCTAGTGGGGAATTACTCTCTTGCCACGAAGGCTAAGTTGATTATACCCCTAATAGTGATGCATGATTTGTTGAAGGATTTTAGACACGTAGTTTTGGTTGGCTTGATTTCATCTACCAGGCCTAGCTTGTCCATAAAGGAGTATAGGGCTACATTTTTTGCTGCACCATTATTGATAGGCACTTTGTGGTTTATGCACTACCCAACATGTATGCTAATGGAAAGTGGAGCTATAGTGACCTCCCCTCATTTGAGGTTGACCTTGATTGCATCGTCAAAAAATTCTAGGGCTGTTAATCCTGATTCCTATGGTGTGGGGGGCAACATCATTACATAGATGGTGTTCTCATCTATAGGGATGTCCTCTGTAACAGAAATGGAGGCCAACATCTAAGCCAATGCTTGGTAGTGAGCAGATGAGGTCATGACTAGGTCGTACAAGCTCAACATTGTGTTCTTTTTCTTGAGCACTTGTTTCACCTGGAATAGTGTAGCTACGAAGTCCTTGTCATTAATCATTGTGTTGGCCTTGACTTCCTTTATGAGGCTTGAAAGATAGATCTCTTGTGGAGGGGACTTGGGCTTAGGTTGCTTAGCTTGCTTGGGGGTAGAGACCCTAGTGTTCAGTTGTTGCTTGTTGGTTATGGCCTTTGCTTTGGCCATGGGGGTTGCAAGGTGCTCATTTGTCCTCTTGTGTTGCCATTTGGTAGGCCTACCCGGGTTGCTAGTGGGGCTGGCCCTTGAAGGAGGAGAGACCGAGACATTGGCCACTATTAGTCTTTGGGTAGGTGAGGGGCCATCATGTTATGACATCCTTATGACAAAAAGTGGTTTAGGAGTTGTTGTGGGCCAACTTGTTGTGGCACCTTGATGACAAAAGGTTGCTTAGCGGTTGTTGTTGTTGCATCATGCCAATTTAACATCTTAGCTGATGGTTGGTTTGGTTGCTAGTTTAATGTCTTAGTGGATGATTACTATGGGACCTTAACCAAAAAGGGTGTTGTGTGTGCTCGAGGTGGCACTTTGATAACAAAGGGGGGCCTCTTGCTTATAGAGGCCGAGGGGATTCTTGCCTTGCTGGGACACACGTGAATCACAAAAGGTTGTTACATAGGTTTAGACTTGTCACCTACACTGATGAAGTTCATGACATAGGAGGCATCATCTACGTTGGATTGGCTTGCTATGTCGAGCACTAGTTGGCCTTGTTCTATCATTCTTTGTAGGTCATCTTGCAAAGCACGATAGTTGTCTATACTATGACCAGACATCTGGTGGTAATGATAGTATTGGTCCAACTTGAAGTGGTGTGGAATTGGTGGCTTGTTTGGTACTGATAAGGTGGGGTTCCTTAGTAGTTCATAGTACCTATCATGTTTTTGGTAGGCAATCTCTGATATGTGTTTGTATTGGATTTTCCCAGCTTTTAGGAGTTGCTCTAGTAGTTCAGAGGGTTCCATTGGTAGTGGTGTATACTTTGAGCAATCCTTACACTCAAAGTTAGGCCTTGGGGTGGTCCTTGCTGATGTAGAAAAGTTGGCGCTAGAGTTGGCAACTTTGTGAGTTGGGGCCTTGGGCTACTTAGTCGTCAAGCCCTAGTTGGTTGCTTTTGTGCTTATGGCCACTATTGCCACTGTTGCGTTTTACTTGTGAGCATGTTGATTTTTGTAGGCCATGTAGGCTAGGTCATTGCTAGCTTATGCTGCCTCCTATATGCCCTTCATTTGGGCAAAGGCTTGGTTGAGAGACATTGAGGCCAAATAATATAGTTTGGACTTGATGAAGTTGCTCACTACACCCTTAAAGATGACCAATAGGTGTGTCTCTGCTAGGGGTTCACTCATTTCACTTAATGCTACGTTCTAGCATTGGAGGAATTTTGGCATAGGCTTTAGGGATCCCTACTTGACTTGCATGAGCTGGTTGAGAGTTACTTCAGGCTTTAGGTTGTACCTAAAGCATGTCATAAACTGGCTTATGAGATCCTTCAAAGAAGAGATTGAGGCCTTGGGTAGCACATGATACCAATCTAAGGCCTTGCTAGTGAGTGACATGGGAAACATGTGCATGATGGCATGTGGCTAGGCTTGAAGGAGTAGGCACTCGGATCGGAATGTAACCAAGTGTGCATTGGGGTCTCCTTTACCATTGTACATGATGAGTTAAGGTAGTAGGACCCTAGATGGGAGAATCAAAGGTGGGACCACAAGACTTATGGGGTCATCTCAATAGAATTCCACTACCTTGATGGTTTTGGAGGACGTAGCTTTGAGTTGGATGATCTCCTTCGTCAAAGTTTGGATGAACTAGAATGTTTGATCTAAGCTTGGGGATGTGCCAATTGGTTGCATTAGCTAGGCTTGTGTTGTTGTATGGTGTAGGGTTAGATTGTTGATTGTAGAGTTTGTTAGTTTAATGTCATGGTAGACAATCATTGCTAGTTTAACATTGTAGTAGATGGGTTTAGTTGATGTGTTGGCTGAGGAATGAACATGATGATCAAGATGGGCCACACGAGTGGGTTAGATAGACATCATAGATGCTAATGAGACAAGAGGGACGTAGGATGCCTAAATCTTCTATAGCTGGGAGGTGGCCCCTACGTGAGCATAGGGTTGGGCAAAGGTAATGATCACTTGCAAGGAAGGCTAAATTAGCATGGTCATCATCTCGGAGAGGACGGGTGGACTAAACCAAGGAGGGATTGTACTAGGGAGAAATTGTTGGAAGATGGTATAGAGGGGACTCTCACATTCAGAGTGAGCCTCAAACTCATCTTCTTCCTCTTGTGAGGCTTCCTCATAGGTTGTTCCTATATCATGCTTGTTTGCATGGATGAGTTGGGACAATAGTTGGTGGTAGGACTCCATGAGTGGGATTATGTTGAATAAGGAGGGGTTGTACTCCCATCCATCCTAGTGGACGTATACATAGTCTTGTTTTGCCTCCAAGTCAAGGTAATTCACTGGTAATCCTACTTGCATTTTTGCACAAACAAAATTGTATTGTTTATGGCTTAGCGTGGCATGCTTTGGGTTGATCATGGTGTCAAATGTGTTAGACATTGACATGGAAGGTTGATTTGGATTCATGTTCACAAATTAGATCATGAGAGTTGGTTGACAAAAATGGCTAACTCTGAAAACTGCAGAAAAATGACTAAGTCTGCCGGTAGTAGAAAAATGGCTAAGTATAAAAATGTAGAAAAATGGCTAATATAAACATGTAGAAAAATGGCTAAGTGTAAAAATGTAGAAAAATGACCAAGTATGGAAATTGTAAAAAATTGATTAAGTGTAAAACTATAGAAAATTGGCTAAGTATGAAATTGCAAAAATTTGGCTAAGTATGAAAATGTAGAAAAATGCTAAGTATGAAAATGTAGAAAAAAATGCTAAGTATGGAAATGTAGGAAAAATGCTAATTGTGAAAGTTAATGAAAATGGCTAACTCTAGTGCTATGCTTGCTATGCTGAAGCTGACTATGCTCTCTACATTGATAGCCAACTATGCTCTCTCAAGTGCCTAGAATTTTGGTTAAGTGCCAAGGATATGCTTTGGCTTTTGTCTAGTGGGGTTCTAGGGGAACCGACGATGGGGTCCAATCTATACCAACCAGTGGTAGAGAGAGCATGAGAGACAACAATCAAAAAATGCCAAAGGAAATGGCAAGGCCCTCCTTTAAGTGCCAAAAACTATAATGATTAAAAACGTTAGTGGCTAGAACACAAAGGGGTTCACGGGTGCATAGCCTAACCTTGCATCTGCATGAGGGCCTTGGTGGAGGTGGAGATGAGGTGCCCTATACAGTCTTATCAATCAAATAAAGACTTTTCCAGTTGCAACTGAGGTGATGCATGCAACAACAGTTGGTGTGGTTAGTCAAAAATGTAAATGCAAACAACATGAAATGATGCTAAGTGTGAAAGTAGTGTTTCACAATGCTAAGTGTAGAGCATAGCCAAGTGTTTTGACCAAAATGAGGGTGTCAACCCATGGAGACTACCACCGGAGTGTAGTACAGTGTGACAACACGTGAAAAAATGTGAAAAAATGTAAGAAAATGCTAGTAATGGGAGAGAGAAGTGAAACACCACCCCAAATGGGAGCATAGTTAAGTCCAAAAGGGTCTCAAAAGGTACACAATGTACAATAGGTGTAGTGGGAGCATAGTCATAGTCTCGATGGTGTCAGGTTGTGAAGTCTAGTGCTTGCCATGATGAATCATGTTTGCTGGGTTGGCTGCCGTAGTGTACCATGTGGTGTTTTGCAGGTGTGGTGTGGTCTGGGTCTTGTTTGCCCAGATGCCAAAATGTCAAATGCCAAATGAAAGTGCCAACTACCAACCCCTAAAATATTCGGGGTCCAGGGGTATTCGCTGCTAAGACTATATGTGCCAAAGTCGAAAAATACCACAATGTACCTACAAATAGTGCAAAATAGTGCAATTTGGAGGCTACGCTTCTAGACTACGCTCTCCCCTCTTTTGAATGGGATCAAGCATAGGTACAATTTGGGACAAGTGGGGGATGTTAGAGAAATGAAAATTGTTGATCTTGCTTGCTAGAGGAGTGTTGGAGTTAAAATGAAGGCCTGTGCTAAGCTCTGGAAGCTTTTGGAGGTAATTCCATGTTGCTACACTAGCTACACTCTAGAGGATAGCCCAATAGCTAGGAAAATTTTGCAAAAAACTAAAGTTTAGTGCAGTTATGCTTGCTACGCTCATGAGCATAGTAGGAGGGGATAGGGCATAGCATGGACACTTAGAAAAATCTAGTAAAAATTGCAGTCCTTGTTCTTGCTATGCTAGTTATGCTCTAGAGTGTAGTAGGATGGGTAGCCTTAGGAGTTAGAAAATTTTCCAAACTATTTCTTCCATTTTGAGCTAGCTTGACAACTTTTGGCTTGAGGCTCATGCAAACTAGCCACCAGAGTGTTGCTACGCTTGCTACACTCAAGAGTGTAGTAAAAGGAATAGGGGTGTAGTAGGACACTTAGAATAATTTCTGCAATTGTTGTTGACATTTAGAAAATTTTGCAAATGTAGTTCTGTGCTACATGCTATGATAGTTATGCTCTAGAGCATAGCCACAGCAGTGTGATCATGGGCCAAACATAGAAAAAATTTGCCTTGTGCCAACACTTAGGCAATTTTGCAGTCAAGGTGTTGTGGCCCAAAATTGGTGGTGTTTCAAAGTGCATTTTGTCTAGCTTTGATATTGGATATTCAATATCAAAGCCCTGTTATCGAATACCCAATATTGAGGATCATGAAGCAATGTCAGATATCCGATATTGTGGGATGTGTGCTAGCCTATAGATGTAGCACTTGGGCACATGGTTTTAGCATAAGTTTTGTCATAGCATAGTAGAGCTCTTGTAGTTTCTTTTCTCTTGAGTTAGAATATTTTTCCAAAGTGGCCATAGTAGGAGTCATTGAGTGGACAGATCTTTATTCAAGCACTATTGTACCTGAGCACAGCAGTGTGTGTGGCAATAAAGATGAGATTTTTGGTAAACCTTGTAGCACCTTGGCTAGATTAAATATTTTATTTATGCATTTAATGTTTTATGCAAATTTATTTAATTCTTCCAAGTAATTAAGCTAAGTTAAGTTAGCTAAGTTAAAGAGTAATTAATTAAGCACATAAGTATGCTTTCTTCAAGCATGCACATGACACTTGGTAATCCCAACAACTCTTAATGTTTGGTAATCCAATAACATTATATGTGTTTAGGATGTGTATGGAAAGTTGAACTAGATACTTATGTTAGGATTAGTTAGAGATTAATGAGTTAGTTAGATTAAATTAGCCATTAAATTACTTCATTCCTTTATTTTTAGTACTAAAAAGATAAACATAAAAAAATGATAAAAATCATATGCCTCAGTTTCACTTAACCATACCTTTGCATTTCACAAGTGTAAATGGGAAGGCAATGATTATAAAAATTAGATTTCACCTCTTAGTACTAATGTACTTGAAGACTTAAGGTCTACGGAATTCAATCGGATCATGCGTGAATGCTTGTGATTCGTATGGTTGAGTGTAGGGGTATTCACTACTCATCATTGGCATTGTTGTTGGTGACCTTTAGTTTGTTACATGCATTATGTAGGACTTCGTGAAAAATTATTTAACATCATTAAAATGAACCCTAAATTCATATCATATCTCAGAATAACTACAACAATTATAAGAAAGCACACTACATTTCTTGTCTTCTAATACAAGATGTCTTCTTCTCACAGGATTGATTCTTCATCCAAGTCTAATGGAGAAAATTAGCAAATGCCCAAGGAATATAGAGTGATATATGCTCATCTTGATGAGTATGTATCCAATTTCACCTTTATCCTACACTAGGATGAACTATTGTGGTGGTGAGACATGGAGGGAAACATTGGATTTTTGCCTAATCGATTCATTCTTATGATGCTTCAACAAACTCTTATGTGGGTGGGCATCCAAGGGGTTCATGTTGAATATCTTGTGTAGGATAGTGATGCCAAGGATTATCATCCCTCGAATGCACAATGTTTGAGGGATCGACAACTAGAGCAGTGTTATGAGTTTGTGAAGGGAAAGTGGTCTAATGATTTCCCATTCCTAATGTATCAAAAAGATGATGAAGAACCCTTCTCTAAGGGTTTTGCATACAGAGAGACTTCTCTCTTTGACTTTAGTGAAGGAGGTTAAAGCTAGAACCTACAGTCCACAACACATAATGCTAGTTTTGGTAAAAATGGATCCTATGAAAAAGGGGGATCCAAGAAAGAGAGTCATGGCAAGGATGCAGGTAAGTAGCATGATCATGATCATGGCCATGACCACCGAAGAGGGGGTGGCAGGCACTTTGATGCTGCTAGTCCTTTTTCCTCTTCATCTTCATTGTCATCATCTTCCTATTCTAGCTTTGAATGCAACCATAGGGGATGCGATTTTGACGAAGGTGATCGACGGGATTGAGATGATCATAGGGATTGTAAGGAAATTCAAGATTTAGGGAATTGGCATTCAAGAGAGGTCCATTGCCACGAACGAAGGGGTAGTAGAGGGCATCATAGGCACCAAGTTTATGGCTACAATGAGCCTTTGCTTGCCACCTGAATCATGCTAAGCATTATAGAGGTGGTGAGAATTCCTACAAGGCATATAAAACATAGTTGGATCATTAGACATGAATAATATTGCCAAGTATGAAGGGGGATATAAGTTAGATCTATAAAACCATCTTAAATATTTTCACAATGCCTATGCTTTGCAAAATATAGATAATGACTAGCAAAAGCTAAAGTTGTTACCTAGGACACTCATCAAAGAAGTAGAAAGCTGGCACTAGTCCTTGGAACTAGAATCAATCTATAGGAGGAGTAAGATGCTCGAACTATTCAAAAATAAGTATTAAGCCTATTCCCGAGTGTCCAATCTAAGAAGGCAGATCCAAGGTTGGAAGCAAAGAACACATGAGTCCTTGGATGCTGTCATGGGTAGATATTAGTCCTTATTACACTAATGCCTTTGCCATGATTACTCTCAGTAGAAACAACTTCACCACATCTTACATGGGCTCCGATAAGAAAAAAGGAAAACTCTTGGAGTCTATGCCCAAGGGTGATTGTCAGAACTAAGAGCCCATCAGATTTAAAGGTTGATTGAGCATGTAGCAAAGTGAGAAGGTGAGTTGAGGAAATGTGAAAGTGTAGAAGAATATAACTGAGATCTTTCCATTTAGAAGAGGGAGGTTTGATTCTGTGATAGTGAGAAGGAATCATCACTTGATGAGGTGGTGAACCAGAAAACCTTGCCAATTCAAAAATTTACCTTTGAAATTTTGACTAAGGTAGATAAGTTATGGGACTTTATGGATAGTAGATTTCAAGTTATCCTAAAAATTGTTGAAGAGTCCAAAAAACAAGGTAGTGATTATGATTACAAGAGGTAAAAGGAAGTTGAACATGCCAATCAAAGGGGCAAGGGCAAGATTGTTGTAGTAGGAAGTTGTCAAAACTTAATTAGATGATGATGGTGGGTTTGACATTTGCTAATATGAACATCCGAAGGGATGTTTACCCATCATGTCACACTTATAGGAGTCTGTGATGTATGCTTTGAATCCATGACTAGCAAAAAGACAAACACTCAGAAGATTGCCTTATCCTTAAGGTAATCCTAGGAAGTTCCATAAGCAATAACAATATTATCCAAGTGGAACTCCACCACAATTGTATGAGTAGTATCAATAGTGGTAGCAACAACAGGTGTGGGGGAGACCACTACCAAGGCAATAGTACCCTTACAGGTAACTAGATGCATATGGATATTACATTTAGTAACCCCTATCTCCATGTGACTTTTCTAGTCATGTTTCTCCTTTCCAACATCATTACTATCCTCCCAAATACTATAGAACTCATTCTCCATATTCTAAGAGGGATACCACATTCCATCCTTATCCTCCTAATTCTTCACATGTTCCTCCACCCTCAATGCAATTACCACCTACGCCATTCATGTAAGAAGAACTTGCAACCTAGTCATAGCAACGCAATGCTACCAGGGCCGTTAATCTATAATTGCTTCATTAACTAAGTAGTTTGGAACCTCATGGTCATCAAAGACCAATTTTCCAATCGAACAACCCTACTAAGCTCTCACAAACTCAAGCAGATGGTCACCCTACTCCTATCTCATCCTCTACAAGCCATTCCATTGGAACCCTTCAAACAAAATGCCATTCAAAATCCATATTGTTATACTCACTCATGCCATATTTAATTGGATCTAGGCTAGCAACCTTCCTAGGAAATTAGTTGATCTTGGAGTCCTCTTATCTATTTACAGATTGCTAGGAATGAATCATGTAAAACTCTTCTTAATTTAGGTTTCAGTTGGAATTTGATTTCTCATGAGATGTATACTGCTTGAAACCAACTACCTCTTAAGAAGAGAAATATCTGATTGAAATTGGTAGACCAATCCATTACTACTCCATTAGGACTGGTAGAAGACATTGTGACTTGTGTCTATGGGTAGTCTTATCTTACGAGTTTCCTAGTAATCAACATTGAGAATTGTAAGGGGGACTTCCAAATAATTTTGGAAAGTGCATGGCTAAGCACTGTTGATGCAAAAATGGACAAAAGATATCTTTCCCTAGAGATATCTAAGGAAAGTGCATTTGGAAAGATTAAGAAGAAGCGAGTACCATGCACCATGTACAATGATATAGGGTGTAATTGTATGCAGAAACTCTAGTCCATGAAATAAGCATTTATTTCCTCATGCAGGCAGTGTGCACATGAAGTAGATAATCAAAGGTGTCTATACACAGTAGCCACAAAATAAGAGGGTATGTAGTGGCTAACTACTGATTCTAAAAGCAACACAATGTGCATGGAACGTACTAAGAACTTGACATGCACTTATGTTGTAGGCATGGATGAACTATAGTAAGTTCATCATCAACTATCCAATAATGAAAACAATGATATCAATTGGGGAGAGTTGGAGATCCTTGAGAATTTCAAACAAGAGCCCTTAGTGTTGAAAACTCTACCTATTGGCTTATAATATGCATTTTTAAAAAATGGCAAGTTGATCATACTTAATGCCAAACTTGCTCCCAAGCAAAAAGCAAAACTATTGAAAGTAGCCAAAAGATGGTCAACAACATTTGTGATGGGACGCGATATCGCAGTGCATCACCAATTCTATAAATAAGAGGTAGCTCTCCCTTTTTTCGCCATCTAGATCTAGACCGTAGCCAAACTCTTGCCATTTCTCCATTCCAGAGTTAGAATAATTTCCATGTGGCTGCAGTGGGAGTCCCAAAGTGAATGGATATTTATTTGAGCAATTTTGTATCTGATCACACAATTTTGTATCACAATAAAGACGAAATTTTGGATAAACCTTGCAGTGCATGGACTAAGCTGATGAGGATTTAATTATTGTTGAATGTTTAAATGCTTTCTTAGGACTTAATCTCTCTCAACCCTCAACTCTCATAGTTAAGTGCATTCAGTATGACTGCTTCGAGCACGTGCGTTACGCTTGGTAATCCTAGTAACGAATAGTGTGGTAATCCCAGCAGCGTTGCATTAGTTTAGGGTGTGAGATGGCAAGTGGGAACAGATACTGATGCTAGGATAGTTAAGGCTTAGTTAGTTAAAGTTAGTTACTTAGTCTCTTCATCCTTTCCTCTCTTAGCATAGGCGATAAAAATATAAAAGACATAAAAATCACATGCCTCAATCTTACTTAACCATACAACCATGAAAAATACAAGTAAGCTTGGGAGGATAATGATTGATTAACATTAGGTGTTTCATAAGGCATGTAGGCACTTAGTCTGTGGAGTTCGACCGGATCGCGCGTGTAACGCTTGTATTCATATGGTTGAGTGTAGGGGTACCTCACCACTCATCATTGGCGCCGTTGTTGGGGACTAAGTTGTTTGTGCACTAAGTAGAACATAGGAAATCATCCACATCATTTGGAAGCTTCAACGAACCCTTAGGGTTAATCAAAAGAAAATTTAAACAATTTTCAATAGCACACCGACAAGATAACAATGTCTTCTTCTTCTCATAAAATCACTTCACCACCTAGGGATCACACGAGAGACAGTTGGCGACAGAACATGCATAACTGAGAACTGTCAGTTCCTCAATAGTATCAGGTGGTATATACTCATCCCGATGAGTATATACCCGATTTTACTTTTATCCTCCATTAGGATGAACAACTTCGTTGGCGAGATTTGCAAGGTAACATAGTGTTACCCCTAGATCGTGTAGTCCCCAACATGCTCCTTCGTGCTCTTGCACAAATAGGCATGACATAGCTATACGCTAAATACGTTGCATGTGATTATGACATAAGGGATTACCATCCCACAACGGTGCAACGTTTAAGGGACTCGTGGTAGGAGAGCTACCATACATCGTTGAAGGGCAAAGGGGTCCCGCACGTCCTAAGAGAAATTGGAGATGGTGAACCAATTATAACAGGTTCTCTATCAAATGATGTTCCCCCTCCTAACGATGGTAAGGAGGGGGGGTATCAGAACCTACACTCCACGATTCACAATCTTGGTTCTGATCCCCATGAACACCAAGTGCTCACTGAGGGAACACAAACACATGACAAGGGAAGACATTCAGATCGTCATCACGATCGAGGCTGTAGCCACTGAAGAGAAGGTAAGAAACATCATTGTGGCGATGGCTCCCCTTCTTCTTCACCTTCATCACATCATTCACCCTCTCCTTCCACATCAGGATGCAGTAACAAAGAGCACAACCGTGAGGATAAGGGTAAGCAAGATGAGAGACCTCGACGAGAGAGTTGAGAGCGAGGACGAGGGCATTCTAGAGAGTCAAGGCATGGTAGAAGGGAAAGAAGGGAACCATGTAGGCATCATAGACACCATGAAAGAAATGACAATGAAGAACCCCTACTAGCAACTCAGAGTATGTTAGATATTACAGAGGCTATGAGGATACCTACAAGGCATCAGAAAGATAGTCGGATCAAAAGACTAGACATGAATAATATCTCCTGATTTGAGGGAGGATACAACACTGATATACAAAACCACTTATAGGCATTTCATGATGCTTGTGCCTTGTAGAATATCAAAAACGAGTGGCAGAAGTTAAAGTTATTTCCTAGGACACTCATAAAAGAAGCGAAAAGTTGGTACTGGTCCTTAGAACTGAAATCTATTAGATAGTGGAGTACGATGCTAGAATTGTTTAACGATAAATATCAAACATACTCCAAAGTGTCCAACTTTTGTAAATAGATCCAAGGATGGAAACAAGGTAATCATGAACCCTTAGATGTTGCCATGGGCCGATATTATGCATTGTTACATCGTTGCCTGGGCCATGGTTACACACAACGAGATCAACTTTGCCACCTTGTAGATGGGCTAAGACACGAAACTAGGAGAACCCTTGGAATATATGCCTAAGGGAGATTATCAGAACTTAGGTCCCATGAAGTTCATAGACTATTGGAGCAAGTAGCTAAGGAAGAAGGAGAGCTACAGAAAAGAGAAAGTGCGGAAGAGTATAATCGTGATCCTTCCCTCCAAAAGAAGGGAGTAAGATTCTGTGAGGAAGAGGATGAGTCATCACTTGAGGAGTTGGTGAATAGAAAAACCTTACCACTTCAAAAGTTAACAACCAAAGTGTTAGCTAAGGTAGATCAAATGTGGGAGTCCTTAGATAGTAGATTAGAAACCATTTTAAAAATCGTAGAGGAGTCTAAGAAACGAAGTAGTGACCATGAAAAGAAAAAGAGGAGAGATTTAGACCATGCACGTAACAAGGGTAAGGGAAAAATGACTATCACCAATGAGGTTGTGCATTCGAATATGGATGATGACAGTGGATGTGAGATCTGCCAATATGACCATCCCAAGGGATGTTGCTCAATAATCTCACATCTGCAAGAGTCTGGGATGTATGCACTCAACCCAAGACTTAACAAACGACAAGCACCCCGGAGGTTACCTTATCCCCAAGGTAACCCAAGGCAGTTCCACCAACCCTTAACGTATTATCCAAGTGGAACTCCACCACAACCTATTAAGCAACACCAGTAGTGGCAATACCCACAGTCATGGGGGATGCCATCGCCTAAACAACAATACACTTACCGGTCACCAGACCCGTATGGCTATTACGTGTAGTAGCCAGTTTCTCCAAGGGACTCTATGGGTCATGTAACCTCACAATGTCACTACCAAGTTTAGGAGTATTTTAGGACTCCCTCTCCAGGAAGAGACACTCCACATGCATACCATCCTCCGAATCCATCTACATCTCTTAGGCTAATAGTTCCACTACCACCCGCTCCAACAATGCAAGGGGAACTCCCCACTCAACCGCAGCAACGTAATGCTACGAGAGCTGTAAACCTTCAACCCACTACTGGTTCTAAGAACCATACAAATAGAAGACCTTTCTTCAAAGCCAACAGTCCAAACAAGCTCTCACAACCACAAGCGGTTGAGTCTATGACCACTCCTCCATCAAGAAAGGCTTCGGAGCTCCCTTCAAACCAAAAATAGAGCTCAATGCACATGGTTATGTTAAGACATATTGTCACTGATTGGATAAAGGTGGACCACCTTCCCAAGAAACTCTTTGACCCTGAAAGTCCCTTAATCTACCTCCAAGTTGTTGGGAATGAACCACGTAAGGCTCTTCTTGACTCAGGTTCCGAAGTCAACTTAATATTGTAAGAAATGTATAAAGCCTAGAACTTGCCTCCACTCAAGAAGAGTAATATTCAATTAGAGCTAGTTGACCAGTCCATCACTTTCCCCTTGGGACTTGTGGAGGACATTGTTACCACGGTGTGTGGTTGGTCATACCCAGCTGATTTCCTAGTGATAGAAGTCAACAATAATAAAGGGGACTTTCCAATTATAATGGGGAGGGCATGGCTAAGTACCATAAACGCATGCCTAGGAATCCACGATATTTTCTTGGAAATATCTAAGGAAAAAATTTATGGAAAGATCGAGAAGAAGAAAGTTCCATACATCACATACAATGATACAGAGGGTGATGACATACAGGATTGCTCAGCATCTCCTATGCAATCGGTGTGTCCAAGAAACTTAGATCCAAAGGTGCCTGTATGTAGCAACCACACAACAAGAGAACACCCCATGGTTGATAGCTGATAAGGAGAGCAACTCACCAACATGCATGGAACTAATTGGGGGAACAACTTGCAACCACAACGAAAGCATAGATACATTGGAGTATGAGCGTCGCCAACTTCCAACCCTTAATCTAAAAATATCAATTGGGAGAAGTTGGACACTTATAAAAAATTCAAATAAGTGCTCATTATTTTGGATCTCTCCCTTTCAATTTAGTCATGGGGGAGATGGCCACATGTGCTAATCAATTGAGGCCCTCAGTTTCTTTTCAAGTTTTTGTTTTACACATTTTTTGTTTTGCACATTTTTGTTTTAGAAATTTCTTTAACTTTTCTTGTTTTTGTCTTACAACATCATTATACCTTTTCTTTTATTTGTGTCGGTGTGTGTGTCTTACCCATTTTGTTAAGTTTGTCACCCAATAAGTGCTCCTAATGATGGTATGAACTGTTTTCTATTGGTTGCTAATGTCTGGTTTTTACCTTTATGTTACGACGTTGATACTAAGGTATGGTTCTTTTGATATAGCAGGCAATGAGTCCACTTCATCCATACATCCATAAATTTCTATGGTCTCTCTTGGCTTGGAACTATACAGTCCCTTTCTTCAAAATAATAAGAACTATAATGAATCGGTGACTGGGCATTTCTCAAACTAAGGAAGGACTCAAGGATTGAAAAGGGTGTGGCTTCAAGGGAACTTGATGTTTTTGTGTTGGCCATTCTCTTGGGTGCTTGGATGTTTTCTTTTTGAGTTTTCTTACCATTTTGATGTTACTCCAATATCGGGAAGCTGAGCAAATAAAAATAATAAGTCTTTGCATGGTGTGGTTCCCACGAAAAACACAAATACAAAAAAAGTGGGAATTCAAAGCACACCCCTTGGAAGAAATAATCATTTGGGCTACAAGCACTAGTTATGGAACTAAAATAAACATGTTCCCTCTACCTAAGGCCCTTCTCGCTTCCTACCTTCTCCTCTTTCATTTCATCGGAATGGTGGTGGCTCTTTGGAGAAGGCATTCTTATTACTTTGGGAGGATGGATTAGCTGAATGTATTAATGCAAAGTCACTGGATGTGGTTTTTTTGAGGCCAGATTTGGAATGGGATCTACTGAGTCACATTAACCATTAATATACAAGGGGCTATACATCGCCTTGTTCTTGAGATTCCATTCCATCCTCTTCTTTCCATCATTCTTCCCCCATTATTCACCTCATTGTCGGTTGTCTCACTAGTGTATATTTTGGTTGACGCATTGTTTTCTTTTTGGTAAATTCTTATGGTTAAGACTTTAACTCCTGTTCCAAATGACATTCCCAGAGCCTACGAACTCTTTGAATGTGGGTTTGTCAGGGCATTAAGGGCATGAGCCTGCTTTGGGGAGGACCCACTGGCATTCCTCTTTAGGGCATCAGTTAATTTTTTTCCCTTAAACATTTTTGCAATCAACTCTATTTTGTTCATTTCCATCTTGACATCCATTTCATTAACATTACAGTTGTCTCTTTTTCTTCACCTTTCTTATTCCTTTTCTTTTTTCATTCTATTGCTATTGGAGGTTCGCTCTTAGTCATGGGGGTCCTGACCCAATTTTTTCGATTTTCTCATAACCCCTACACCTTTGGTAGTCACCACTATTATATCTCCAAACCTGTATCAGCCATACCACAACTCAGCCAATGGACCTTTCACCGAAGCAAGGTATCAACTGTATTGTGATTCATTTACCGTTGCTAATATAAGACTATGTTGTATGTGCAGATGGCAATCATACAACAACGGATTGGATCTGGAGGGAACACTTGGAATGGATTGGTGCTAAAGCAGTTATGCAAGGAATGAGATTGATGGTGCACTTACGGATAGACAACGAAAAGCACAATCTTGGCATTGGTAGCAGCAAAACTTCTTTCTCTCTCTCTCCCTCTCTCTGCTGCCAAATAAGGTTGGATGTCAATTGTATAAAGTGTTCACTCTTGTTGTTGTGAACACCAGTTTGTCATGTTCTGTAATGATGATCCATTCACATGTCATCCCATTCACCATTAGTCTCATTCAAGTCAATAATCCCATACCTTTCCAATATTTTGTAAGGAACTCAAGGATGAGTTTTTATTGAGTCATGGGGGTATGATGGGATGTGATATCGCATGGGCCACAATATCGTGTACGCGATATCATATACGCAATATCATATACGTGATATCTCGTCTTTCCCTGTGATATCGCATATGAGATATCGCAGTGCGTCACCAATTCTATAAATAAGAGGCGGCTCTCCCTTGTTTCGCCATCTAGATCTAGACCATAGCCAAACTCTTGCCATTTTTCCATTCCAGAGTTAGAATAATTTCCATGTGCCCGCAGTAGGAGTCCCAAAGTGAATAGATCTCTATTCGAGCAATTTTGTACCTAAGCACACAATTTTGTATGGCAATAAAGAAGAGCTTTTGGATAAATCTTGTAGTGCATGGACTAAGCTAATGAGGATTTAATTATTCTTGAATGTTTAAATGCTTTCTTAGGACTTAATCTCTCTCAACCCTCAACTCTCATAGTTAAGTGCATTCAGTACGACTGCTTCAAGCACGTGCATTACGCTTGGTAATCCTAGTAACGAATAGCGTTTGGTAATCCCAGCAACGTTGCATTGGTTTAGGGTGTGAAATGGTAAGTAGGAATGGATACTGATGCAAGGATAGTTAAGGATTAGTTAGTTAAAGTTAGTTACTTAGTCTCTTCACCCTTTACTCTCTTAGCATAGGCGATAAAAACATAAAAGACATAAAAATCACATGCCTCAAGCTTACTTAACCATACAACCATGACAAATACAAGTAACCTTGGGAGGAAAATGATTGATTAACCTTAGGTGTTCCATAAGGCGTGTAGGCACTTAGTTTGTGGAGTTCGATTGGATCGCACATGTAACGCTTGTATTCGTATGGTTGAGTGTAGGGGTACCTCGCCACTCATCAATTTGCTTGGTCATATCCTTACTAGAATTTATCCACGAATATGCTAGCACCATGTTTATACTGATTCATCCGTGAGCCAAGGAGGCAACAACAATGATGCTTGAATCCAAAATTGAAGCAAATCTTCAAAGAGGAGATTGAGGAACTCCTTAAGGTAGGGTTTATCTACCCCATTGCAGATAGCGAGTGGCTCAACCCACTCGTGATAGTTCCAAAAAGAGGTGACAAATGGTAGGTTTTTATTGACTTCAGGCTATTAAACATGGCAACATTCAAAGATCATTTTCTATTTCCATTCGTTGATTAGGTGTTAGACACCATATCTAGGCATTGCTATTACAATTTTCTCAATGGTTATAGTGGCTATAACCAAATCTAGATTGCACCAAAAGACTAGGCCAAAACAACATTCATGAGTCCTTAGGGGACCCTTGCATATTACAAGATGCCTTTTGATCTATGTAATGCTCCTACCACTTTTGAACATTTGATCTTAAGCATCTTTTAGCAACAAATCGATAGCAAAGTGGAAGTCTTTATGGATGACTTCTTCACTTATGATGCTACATTTGAGCAAGCCTTCAATTGGCTTGAGCAAGTACTCAAAAGATGTATAGAAACAAATCTATGGTTCAATTGGAAAAAGAACTATCTCACGGTTCAAGAAGGCATTGTTAACTAGGTAGGGATTGAGGTTGACCCTAAAAAGATTAGGGCCACCAAGAAATTACTTGTTAACCAGAAATTGTAAAAGATGTCTAGTCATTTCTTGGACACATTGACTACTACTGATAATTTATGGAGAATTTCTCTAAGATTGCAAAATCATTGTTTGAGCTAACAAAGAAAGATGCTCCCTTCATCTAGAACAAGGAATGCGTAAAGGCATTCTAGAGCCTCAAGAAAAATCTTGTAAAGACTCCAATTCTATAATCACTTGACTGGTCCAGACCATTTCATATCATGAAAAATATATCAAATTATGCCTTAGGAGTCATGCTTACATAGTTGGACAATAAGAAACATCCATATTACATCCACTATGCGAGTTAAAGCATTGTGGGTGCACAGTTGACTTACACCACCATAGAGAAAGAATTGATCATGGTGGTGTATGCCCTAGAGAAGTTTAGGTACTATGTGCTTGGATACAAAGTGTTTGTGCACACTAACCATAGTGCCATTCACTTTCTCATAAACTAGCCAATGGTGAGTCCTTATGTCATACCATGGTTGGTGATCTTATAGGAATTCAATCTTACGATGGTAGATCGAAAGGGGATTGAGAATGTGGTCACTAACCACTTATCTTTGTTATGATGGAACAATAAAGAGGAGGAAAGCCCACTATTTGATCAATTTCCTAATGAACTCCTCTTTGTTGGGGCTATAACTGAGCAATTACCTAGTGAGCCTTAATGGTACGATGATATTCTCACATATCTTTTGACTCAAGAGATGCCACAAGAGTTGGATCACTAGAAGAAACAACAATTCCTTCACTAGGTGAAACGCTTTATGGAGATCAACAGTTACCTCTATAAGGTGTGCACCAATGTCTTGGTTTGTTGGTGTGTCTTTGATGCTAATCAACTATGTGTTCTCCAAGATTATCATGAGGGTTCTTATGGGGCCCACTATGCTAGGAGATGCACAACCATTAAAATCTTGATGGCACGATATTATTGGCCAGCACTTTTCAAAGATGCTCATTAATTTGTCCATTCCTATGAATGCTACCAATGAGATGGTGGAATGACTACTCAAATGGAGAGACCTCAGTAGTGAATTCAACCATTGGAACCCTTCAACATATGGAGCATATACTTCATGGGTCCCATCACACCCATGTCAAATGGAAAGGCATAAATCATAGTCCCTATTGACTATTGTATGAAATGGTCACCAACTGTACATCTTCTACTACTACTCGATTTGTACAATAGAATGTTGTAAATAGGTTTGGTATACAATGTGCATTAATTTTTGATCATGGAAAACACTTTATAGGTGCTACCTTTTGAAAGCTCATGCAGCGCTTGGGGGTTGAGCATAAATTAACAACACCTTATCATCCCCAAGCCAACAGTCAAGCTAAGGTTACAAATAGGAAAATCACTAAGATCTTAACAAGAACAGTCAATAAATATAGAAGATACTAGAGCATAAAACTTAATGACGCCCTTTGTTCCTACCACTCAACATGGATACTCTCTATAGGCTACTCTCCCTATGAGCTAGTGTATGGAAAATTACCAACTCTTCCTATTTAATCCAAGCTTTGTACATTGTTAATAGCCTATGACCTTGACCTTGACTTCAGTTTAGCACAAAAAGAAAAATTAATGAATCTCAACCTACTAGAAAAAAATTGATTAGTGGCCCTATCATCTAACAAGTTGCACATGGAATTCAATAAAAACCACCATGACCTTAGAATAAGGAAAGTAAAGTTTCAATTAGGAGATAAGGTCCTCTACTGGAATCCCACACACGTACCTCAATGAACTGAGTTCCAAACATTGTGGAAAGGACCTTATATCATTTACAAAACTTTTTCTTTTAGGGCCATGTTGATCTAAAACTTAAGAGAGTGAACAAGAAGCAGTCGGTCAACACACAACAAGTCAAACCTTTCCATGAGCCTAGGTAAGCTAGTGAAACAAACACCTCATCAAATGGAAAACCATGCTCAATTTTTCAGATCTCATCGTTTCAACTTAGTCTTGGGGGAGATGGCCAGCCATGCTAACTATATAAGTGGATCCTCAATTTTTCCATCTTTTTATTTTACACATTTTTGTTTTACATTGCTATTTTTACAACTTTTTGTTTTACGCCTGCTTCATCTTACACCTTTTTGTTTTTACATTATTAAATTTTCCCAATTTTTGTTTTACAACATCATTAGTATGTTTAATTTTTCTTAAGTATTTTACAATTTCTTGTATCTTTTTTTATTTTGGAATGATTTTCTTATTGTGTTTTGATAATAACATGCCTTATTGCCTACTGGGTATAGTGTGGTTTATTTGATGTGGGCATGTGCTATTTAGTTATTTAATTATTGGTGTCTAGATTCTATCCTTAAATTTTGTCACTAATAACTAGGAAATGATTTCATTTTCATGAAATAGGTACTGAGTCCACGAGATCCACCCATCCACAGAGTCTATGGTTTTCCTTGTTTTGGAATTATGAGGTCCCTTTTCATTAATAAAACTTTAACAAAATTATGACCTTGGTAGTTTTTAGGCTTGAAAAGAATTCAAAGGTGTGAACAGGGTGTGACTTTAAGGGGACTTGATACTCTTTGTGCCTTTCTGCTTACTTAGGTGCATGTGTGTTTTCATGGATTTCTTACCGTTCCGTGTCAACCAATAGTAGGAAGTTGAATAAGTCTTTGCATGGTGTGGTTTCCATTTTAAAAAAATGATGGAAATTCAAAGCACACCCCTTAGACAAAATAAAAAGGCTACAAGCACTAGTTATAGGAATAAAAAGACATGTTGCCCATGCTTGAAGGTCCCCTCTAACTAAGGCCCTTTCTCACCTCCTGCTTCTTTTTTCTTCTTAAAATAAGGAACTATGGTTGTTCTGTGGGAGCACTCTTGTGTCTTGAGGGGGTGGATTGGTCTTAGAGTGGTGATGCAAAGTCATTGAACATGGTTGGTTGGTTTGGACTAATGATGGATTTTATCAAGTCACTTAACCACAAAATTCACAAGGGACTTCATGTGACCTTAATCAAGAACATCATTCCACTTTCTCTCTCATCCATCTATGCTTTCCATTGCTCACCTCACTACTGATGTTTATGTTCTTGTTTGATGTCTTGGTTTGATGTGCTTAAATTCTTAGCTAGTTTCTTTTGGGTTTTTGCACTTAAGTTTCCATAATCATTACTCATCCATGGGGCCCATGAACTCCTTGGTTTGAAGTTATGCAAGGGCAATAAGGGGCATGTGCTTGCTTTGGGGAGGATCCACTTGCATACCTTTTGGTTGGGTTAGTTAAATTCTTTATCCTTAGACATTCTCATAATCAAATCTTTTTATGTGCCCCATCGATGACATCCAATTATGCTCATCTTCACAATGTTTTTCAATAAAATCCTCTTTTTTGTTGTTATGAATTCTTTAACCCTCTTTAAGTATTTCATCACAATTGGGCTTTTCAAAATTTAGTAATGGACCACTTATCCATTTCACCCCATTTTTTAGTCTTCCTGCTAACACTATTAAAGGAATCAATCCACCATAATCACAACCTAGCCAAGTGTAACTACTGATGAGACAAGGTACCTAAAAGCTATACATTACACATTGCACACTAATTCATGATTTTGTTGTGACTACAGTGGGAAGCATGGACTAGAAGCAAGACTATCTTCATTAAAGAATAAGCAACAACATCATGTAATATGGATCCTTCATGATCATTGAATCTTCTTCCTCACTCTTCTATTTCTAGGGGAGTTGGATGTTAGTTTTGGCTAGGGTGTTTAATTTTATTATCATGAACATCTAATTTTGTAAAATATTGTAAATCCATACACTTGGGCACTTAGAGTCTATTTGTTTCATTTGAGTCAGTCCACATATTAGTTAATAATCTCATACCTTCTCAATATTTTGTATGGAACTTGTTCCTCCTTTTTTTCACTCGAGGATGAGTTTTCATTTAGTTGTGGAGCTATGATGAAGTGTATTTTATCTGGCTTCAATACCAGAGTCCTAATATTGGATACTCAATATCAAGGACCATGAAGCAATGTCGGATATCCAATATCAGGGAATGTGTGTCAGCCTATAAATATAGTGCTTGGGCACATAGTTTGGGCATAAGTTTTGTCATAGCATAGTAGAACTCTTACAGTTTCTTTTCTTTAGAATTAGAATATTTTTCCAAAATGCTTACAATAGGAGTCACTAAGTGTACAAATCTTTATTTGAGCATTGTTGTACTTGAGCACAACAATGTGTGTGGCAATAAAGATGAGATTTCTGATAAACCTTGTAGTACCTTGGCTAGATTAAATATTTTATTTATGCATTTAATGTTTTATGCAAATTAATGTAATTCTTCCAAGTAATTAAGTTAAATTAATCTAAGTTAAGTTAGCTAAGTTAAATAGAAATTAATTAAGCACATAAGTATGATTGCTTCAAGCAAGCGCATGACACTTGGTAATCCTAGCAATGCTTAACGTTTGGTAATCCAACAACGTTATACATGTTCAGGATGTATATGGAATGTGGGATCAGATACTTATGTTAGGATTAGTTAGAGATTAATGAGTTAGTTAGATTAAATTAGCCATTAAATTACTTCATTCCTTTAGTTTAAGCACCAAGAACATAAACATAAAAAAAGTGATAAAAATCATATGCCTCAATTGCATTTAACCATACCTTTTCATTTCACAAGTGCTGGGACGTGATATCACGTCGTCCCTCGTGATATCGTGTACGTGATATTGCGGTCTGCCGCCAAGTCTATCAATAAGAGGCGGCTCTCCCTTGTTTTCTTATCTAGATCTAATCCCTTAGGGAAACTTTGGTAGTTTTACCTCTCTAGAGATATAACATTTTCCATGTGCCCGCAGTAGGAGCTCCAAAGTGAACGGATCTTTATTCAAGAAAATATTGTACTTAAACACATATTTGTGTACGGAAATAAAGACGAACTTCTTGGATAAACCTTGCAGTGCATGGAATAGGCTAAATAGGAATTTTATTTATTGTTATTTACTATTTATCATTTACATGATTTATTAGGAATTAAATCTCTCTCAACCCTTCTCTCCTAGTTAAGTGCCTTAGTACGATCGCTTCGAGCATGTGCGTTACGCGTGGTGATCCCAGCAACGACTAGCGTTTGTTGGTTCAGGGTGTGAACGGTAAGTGGGAACAGATGCTAATGCTAGGTTAATTAAGGCTTAGATAGTTAGTTAGAGTTAGTCAATTATGGTTAAGACTTTAACTCTTGTTCCAAATGACATTCCCAGAGCCTACGAACTCTTTGAATGTGGGTTTGTCAGGGCATTAAGGACATGAGCCTGCTTTGGAGAGGACCCACTGACATTCCTCTTTGGTGCACTAGTTAAATTATTTTCCCTAACATTTTTGCAATCCATTTCATTTTGTTCATTTCCATCTTGACATCCCTTTCATCGATGTCATAGTTTTCTCTTTTTCTCCATCTTTCTTGATTCTTTTTCTTTCTCCATTCTATTGCTACCAGAGGTTCGCTATTAGTCATGTGGGTACAGGGCCCAATTTTTACGATTTTCTCCTAACCCCTACACCTTCGGTAGTCATCAATATTATATCTCTAGACCCATATCAGCCATACCACAACTTAGCTAATGGATGTTTCACCGAAGCAAGGTATCAACTACATTGAAGTTCATTTACCCTTGCTAATATAAAGATTGTGTTGTGTGTGCAGATGGAAATCATGCAACAATGGATTGGATCTAGAAAGAACACTTGGAATGGAGCGGTGCTGAAGCAGCCATGCAAAGAGCAAGATTGATGGCGCACTTACAGATGGACAAAAAAAGACGCAATCTTGGCGTTGGTAGCAGCAAAACTTCTCTCTCTCTCTCTTTCTCAAGCTACCAAATAAGGCTTGATGTTAATGTAATAAGTTGTTCACTCTTGTTATCATGAACACCAGTTTTGTTGTTCTGTAATGATGATCTGTTCACATGTCATCCCATTAGTTCCATTTGAGTCAATAATCCCATAATTTCCTGATATTATCATAAGGAACTCGAGGACAAGTTTGTATTCAGTCATGGGGGTATGATGGGACACGATATTGCATGGGCTGCAATATCACATTTTCCGCGATATCATGTCATCACCAGCGATATCGCGTACGCAATATCGTGGTCCACCGCAAAGTCTATAAATAAGAGGCAGCTCTCCCTTGTTTTCTCATATAGATCTAAACCCTTAGGGAAACTCTGGCAGTTTTACCTCTCTACAGATAGAATATTTTCCATGTGCCCGTAGTAGGAGCTCCAAAGTGAATGGATCTTTATTCGAGCAAATATTATACCTGAACACATATTTGTGTACGGAAATAAAGAAAAACTTCTTGGATAAACCTTGCAGTGCATGGAATAGGTTAAATAGGACTTTTATTTATTGTTATTTACTATTTATCATTTACATGCTTTATTAGGAATTAAATCTCTCTCAACCCTTTTCTCCTAGTTAAGTGCCTTAGTACGACCGCTTCGAGCACGTGCGTTACGCGTGGTGATCCCAGCAACGACTAGCATTTGGTAACCACGGTTGCATTGGTTCAGGGTGTGAACGGTAAGTTGGAACGAATGTTGACGCTAGGTTAATTAAGTCTTAGTTAGTTAGTTAGAGTTAGTCAATTAGTCTCTTCAACCCTTTACCTTATCAGCATAGGAGATAAAATAGAAAAGCTATAAAAATCATATACCTCGAACTTACTTAACCATACACAATGACAACTACAAGTAAGTCTAGGAAGACAACGAATAATTAACCTTAAGTGTTCCATGAGGCGTGTAGGCACTTAGTTTGCGAAGTTAGACCGAATCATGCATGTTATACTCGTATTCGTATGGTTGAGTGTAGGGGTACCTCGCCACTCATCAACAAGTGTGACTGAGAAGACAATGATTGTAACAAGTAGATTTCACCTTCTATAACTAGTGTACTTAAAGACTTATGGTCTATAGAATTTGACTGAATCACTTGTGATTCGTATGGTTGAGCATAGGGGTATTCATCACTAATCATTTATGAGGGCTTAGTATGGTTGTTGTGTTGGAAAAATGGTCTTTTACGAGCATGAGGTTTCAAACCACTAAGTTTATTAGCTAGTTTTAGATTGACAACCTTGGTAGCATTACGTTGCTACAGCTGGGCAAGAAGTTCAATTTGCATGAATGAAGTAGGTGGTAGCTACATTGAGGATGGAGGAACAAGTGCCGAAATGGGAGGAGGATAATAGTGGAATGTGGTATCCATTTTGGAATGTGGAGAATGAGTTTTATAGTATTTGGGAGAATAGTAGTGATGTTGGAAAGGAGAAACATGAATGGAAGAATCATGTGGAGAAAAGGGTTGTTGGACGTAATACCCATATGAATTTAGTTGTTTGTAAAGGTACTATTACCTTGGTGATGGTACCACCCATGACTGTGGTTGCTGCCATTATTGGTACTGCTCATATGGTTCCACTTGGATAATATTGTTGTTGCTAATGAAATTGCCTGGGATTGATAAGGTAATCTTATGGATGTTTGTCTTTTTGCTAGTTGTGGATTTAGAGCATACATCCTAGACTCTTGTAAGTGTGACATGATAGGGCAACATCCCTTAGGATGTCCATATTAGTAGATGTCACACCCATCATCATCATCTGATTTAATTTTTGTAACTTCCTCTACCACAAAAATCTTGCCCTTACCTCTTTGATTGGCACGTTTAGCTTTCTTTTACCTCCTATGGTTATGATCACTACTTTGTTCTTTGGACTCTTCAGCAATTTTTAGAATAGATTGAACTCTACTATCAATAGAGTCTGCAACTAATCTACCTTAGTTAAAATTTTAGAGGTAAAATTTTGAATTGGCAAGGTTTTTTAGTTCACCACCTCATCAAGTGGTGATTCCTCCCCACTGTCACAAAATTGGACCTCCCTCTTGCAAATGGAAGAATCTCAGTTGCATTCTTCTACACTTTCGTGTTTTCTCAACTCTCCTTCTTCTTTTGCCACTTGCTTGATTAGCCTTTGGATTTGATGGACTCTTAATTCTAATAGTCTTCCTTGGGTATAGATCCAAAGAGTTCTCCTCATTTAAAAGCAAAGCTCATCTATGATGTGGCGAAGTTGTTCTTACTAAGAGTAACCATGGCCAAGGCATTAGTGTAATAAGGAATAATATCTATCCATGACAATATCCAATGACTCATGTTTTCCTTGCTTCCAACCTTGGATCAACCTTCTCAGATTGGACACTCAAGAGTACATTTGGTACTTGTCATTGAATTGTTTTAGCATTGTACTCCATCTACAGATTGATTTTGGATCCAAGGACTAATACTAGCTTTATGCTTCTTTGATGAGTATCATGGAAAATAACTTAAACTTTTGCCAGTTGTTTTCTATGTTTTGTAAGGCACATGCATCATGAAAAGCCTAAAGATGGTTTTGTGGATCAGAGTTATATCCCCCTCAAACTTGGGGATGTTAGTCATATCCAATTACTTGATCTTGCTATCTTTCATGTGCCTTGTTGTAATTCTTACTGCCTCTGCGATGTTTAGTATGCTTCAGGTGACAAGTAAATGCTAATTGTAGCCATGACCCTAGTGCCTATGATGTCCTTTGCTACCCCTTCTCTCATGATGATGTACCTTTCTTGAATGCCCATGCCTTAGATATCAATTTGCCCGATGGTCCCTATGATCATCTTGGTCTCGTTGGTCACCTCCATCATGATCGCATTCCCTGCAATTATGTTTGGAGCTAGAAGAGGAAGAAGATGATGATGAAGGTAAAGAGGAAGGAGGACTAGCATCATCATGTTTCTAACAGCCCCTCTTCGATGGTTGTAGCCACTATCATGATCACATTGCTTACCCACATCCCTGCCATGACTCTCCCATTTGGATCCCCCTTTGTCATGGGATCTGTTCTTGCCAGAACTAGGATTATGTATCGTGGACTATAAGTTCTAGTTTTGACCTCCTTCACCGAGGTCAAAGAGAGGAGTCTCTTTGTATGAAAAACCCCTAGAGAAGGGTTTTCCACCATCTTTTTGGTACATCAGGAATGGAGAATCATTGGACCCCTTTCCCTTCCCAGACTCATAATGCTGCTCTAGTTATTGATCCCTCAGACATTGTGCATCTATGGGGTGATAATCCCTAGCATCACTATCCTACACAACATATTCAGCATGAAGCCCTTGGATGCCCAACCACATAAGAGTTTGGTGGAGAATTGCCATAATGGATTTATTGGGAGGTAACACAATATTGCCCTCCATGTATTGCCATCATAGTTATTCATCTTGGTGTAGGACAAAGGTGAAATTGGGTACATACTCATTAGGATGAGCATATATCACTTTGTATTACTAGGGCACCTACTGATTTACTTTGCCAAACTTGGGCAAAGAATCACTCCTATGAGAAGAAGACATATTTTATTAGAAGACAAGAAATGTAGTGTGCATTATTATAATTTTTGTAGTTATTTTGGTGTATGATATGACTTTAGGCTTCATTCCAATGATGTTAAATAATTTTTTACTAAGTTCTAGATAGTGCACGTAACCAACTAAAGGTCCTTGACAATGGTGCTAATGATGAGTGGCAAGTATACCCTATGCCCAACCATATGAATTACAAGCGTTCATGCGCAATCTGGTCAAATTTCACAAATCTTAAGTTTCCAAGTACACTAGTTCTAGGAAGTGAAATCTAATTGTGACAATCGTTGTGTTCCTAACTACACTTGTAAAGCTTAGTTTTATGGTTAAGTGTAATTGGGGAACATGATTTTTATTATTTAATATTTTATTCACCTACGATTAATAACAAGTTAAAACTCAATTCATTAACTAATTTAAATTATTTGATTAGTAATTAATAATTAACTATCCTAACATAAGCATCTAGTCCCACTTTTTGTACACATATTGAATACATACAACATTGTTGGGTTACCAAGCATTAAGCATTGCTAGGATTACCAAGTGCTATATGTTATGCTTGTAGCAGTCGTACTTATGTGTTTAATCTATTTAGCTTAATTAGTTAATCAATTAAAGTCTTACTTATCTTAATTAATTGCATAATTAATGAAAATGGTAAATGTAGAAATAAATGATTAATCTATTCCAAGTGCTGCAAGGTTTGATTAAAATGCTCATTTATATTGTTGTTCACATTGCTATGCTTAGGTACATTAGTGCTTGAATAAAGATTTGTACACTTTTTGACTCCTACTATGGGCACTTAGAAAATATTCTATCTCTCAAATGAACAAATTGCAAGAACTTCACTAAGTTATTGAAAAACTAACTCCTTTACACAATGGGAGCGCTGTATTTATAGAATTTATTATGGAGCTACGTCGATGAGGCCTCATAAATGTAGCAAATGCTACATTGACGGGGCCTCATCGATAGGACTACACCACGTCGACTAGGGCTCGTCAATGAGGCCATGTCAGTAGAGGCCCATGAATGTGACACTTTGATGCTTCATCAAATTTATCAAAAGATTCTTGACAAGAATTGTTCCAATTAAGAGAATTTTATTTTTTAGTATAAGATAGAAGTATTTACAATGATATACTAGAGAGAAGATGAATCTTCTTATAGAATGTAACCTTCATTTTAATGATCTTAATTCCTTGAACTTAGATGACAATGGAATGTTGATATTGGCTTTAAGCTTATCTCTATTTTCTTTTATACTTGTTTTTGATACGAAGAACCCCTATAGTTTACATGTTGGAATAACAAATGTGCACTTTTTAGGATTCAACTTGACATTATACTCTCTATAGGTCTAGAAAATTATTTGAAAATATTTAGCATGTTAAGTAGGAGATTTAGATTTGATCACTTTGTCATCCACATAATTTTTCAAATTTTTGTGGAAAAGGATAAAATATGGAATTCATTATCCATTAATATGTATCTCCTACATTTTTAATACCAAAGAATATCATGACATAACAAAATAACCTTGATGAAGTGGTGAAGGTTGTCTTATTTTGATATTCTAGGTTAATGAAAATTTGGTTATAGCTTAAATAATCATTCATATGATAAAGTATTGAACCTAGAATATTGTCCATAAGAACATTAGTGCTTGGTAGAGGATAACCATACTTCAATGTGACTTTATTCTAATCTCTGAAATTAATACATATTCTAATGTTATTATTTTTCTTTTTCATTATTACCATATTTGAAACCTAGTTAGAATAATTGACTAACCTTATGAAGCTAGTTATCAATAGTCTATTCAAATATTTCTTGATCACTAGTATATGTTGAGGTTGTAACTTAATTTTTGCTTTACCAACTTGACATTGAACTTTATGATGATGTTATGCATTATAATTTTCTTGCTTATGCTAGGAATGTCTGTATAATGTTAAACAAAAATATCTTTGTTCTTGTTTAGGATTTGCCTAAGTTGTTCTTTATCTCTCTTCTTTAAATGATTTCCCATTTCAATGACTTTTAATTGATCATCAAGCTCTATATAAAAGTTTTCCATATTGTTTGCTTTTTCATTGAATTATGTATTTCCTAATTTTCCTTTATTTTTCTTAAATGACATTTGCTTCTTTTGAGGACTTCAATTTTCTTGCTTAAGCCACATGAAGAATACTTGCAAAATTGAATTGATGGTATGTCATATTATATGACATATAAAGAGGAAGATTGATATCTTAAAGTAGCATCATCATTAATTTACTAATGTAGTGGTAAGCCATGTTCAATTTAATTTGACAAGTGTTGAGTTAATCATTATAATCATAGTTCAATATTGAAGCAAAGTCGAGGTGTGGTGGATATAAGAATACAGAGCTCAACTTTTGAAGGAAGGATTTAAATTACAGTTAGGTATCATGGAGTGAGTTAAGTAGAGGATTCATGAGTAATATGGGGAAAAGGCACATTTTCTCCATTTCTAGTCTTGCTTTTTTTTAAAAATTTTTTTTATGAGAATAGATTATAAGATTTTCTTTTTACGAGTTTAAATTTGGAATTTGAAAGGGTTTTTGAATTGCGAATGGTTTTTTTAGAGTATTTGATGAATTTTCTTAGATTAATTGTATGCAAGATCTTCAAGCACTTGGGAAAAAATGGTAGAAGTTGATAAGATATTAACTAGGATAAGTCTTATGGGCCCTCCAATAAGGAAATAGAGGATGTTGAAGAACATAGTCTAAAGGAGGAATTTGAAGAGAAGAATAAAAATCCTTCCAATACCAAGCACTAAAAGAGTAGGAGAAAGGAAATATCGAAAATTTTTTCTTCCAAACTTACAAGCCAAACATATGAGAAATACCATGGGTTTTCACTACATGCTTTGAAACATGTAGTATTCAAATATTTTTTCACCTAGCACCTTCTAACAGCTGCTAGAGGAGGTTTGTTTATTGGGGATTATCAAATGTCCAAAAGTAGAGACTTTAATTTGGTTGAGATCATTAGAGCTTATAAGCTTGAACTTAACTTCATTATCATTAACATAGGTAGTAAGACTTTAACTTGTAGCTTGTTATGTATTCTATTTTTTGTTTTAATTGTTTGATGATGAGATGTGTCAAGGGTAGCTAAATGTGTAGTATGGAAGAGCTAGCCTAGAATTGATAGAGGAGATGCAAAGGACTTTTGTTATGGGATACAAATTAGAGGCTAATGACTTACCTTGGAGTAAGATTTCTAGTCTTAAGTCATATTATTATGCTCTCACGAAATTAATTTCTTGTAGATTTTTACCATGAGATTACCTTTCAAGTGTGTCACTTTAATGCATCATGATACTAGATGGGATTAGATGGAATTAAAAAATTTATAATTAGGAGTTCTTCTTTGGAGAATAGGATGTGAGATGAGCTAAAGAACTTTAAATTGATGAAAGTTTTATCCTAAGAATGGATCTCTAGGTTATGTGGAAAACCTTACTACACTAAAACTAGAAGGAATGCAAAATCATAAATTATGACCTGATGACCTTCAAAGAGCTTGTGTACAAAGATTTCCCACTTACCATCAAGTTTCCTAGCTCTATGATATTGTTGGCACATTTGGCCATTACATGGAATAGTTGGAATATTTTGTTCAAAATTAGCACAATCCCTGGTTGTAAATTTGCAGTTTAGTATTGTGAGTTGATGGGTATTCTTGGAGAAGCAAGTCAATGGTAGATAATCTTGATGTTGAAGACTTCTTGGAAAGTAAAATTAAAATGCCAAGTTATTTTCTTGAGTGAAGATTGGAATAACAAAAAAAAGGAGGTGATTATTTACCACAAGAAAGCATACTCCCTATTAATATTGGCAAAATAGACAACACCGTTGGGTAATGGATTATCAAGAATTGGCTAAGAGTTGGAAGCAAGTGAAGGACCTAACGGACTACCAATAGGTTTTGAATTCCGTAAATTAAATTATCAAAGGATGTAAAGGCTTCTGTATTACAAACGAACCCAAATTCCCGTAAGTCCAAAGGCCCATTGTTAACGCTGCCGAAGAAAAAACAGAAAATCGGAAAAACAAAACTGAATGTCGTGGTTTTTGGGCAAATCCATTGGCTTGAACCGTTCAGGATTGTGCCCACGCATCGATCGGATTTACAAATTGATGTTGCCGACTCGCCAGATGCCGAAAACAGTGAACTCGAGTTCATGGAGTGCGTGGGAGGCCCTTCTTTCACCACTAAGCCATATTGAAGGGGGTTTCTAGTAGCAATCGCATGCAGGCTATGCAGAAAGAACTGAGGCCAGTTTAGGGCAGAATGCAGTGGGCATATCATCGATTTCAGCAGAGACACTTGTGGATTTCAGAGGAATGGACGCCTATTTCGCGCGATGAAAAAATCTGGGTTTTCATCTGCAACAACGACAAATGCCTTAAAAACCTTGGTGGACGTTGCTTGAAGAATCTGCACCAAATGTTGGAAGAAAACTTTGAAAGCCAGACAGTTTACCAATTATCACAGATGAAAGGCAACAAAAATCTATGAAGCGATGATTAAATCATATAATCATCAAAACCTGCAGGGAATTTTTGAGAGGCAAAGATTACAACAGTTGCAGATCCATACGGAACACACGACGACGTTTCCTAACGCGGTGGCTAAGTCTTCTCCTATGATGGTAGTTGCTGGTAACGATTTTTGGCCAAAGAAGATAATTTGAATCAGTTGCTGGCAGTTGCAGGATCGATGCCTTCACCTTCGGGCTCATATTTCGGGCCATCCCAAATTTTAATTTCAATTATCGGAGATGCAGAAAGGATAAATTAACTACCGCTANGCTTTTTTATCTCTATGGTGGTTACAACCACCCAAAATTGTTGTAACTTACCTAACTTGTTGGGCAAGTAACCTCCTAACTTGTTGGGCAAGTAATCTCCTAATTGGTTGGCCAAGTTACTTGGGAGAGAAGTTAGGTGAGATATTTTTGAATATGTAACTTCCCTACCTACCTTTGAACCCTATAAAAAGGCTTCAGGGGTCAAGGAGAAAGGGGAGGATCAAGGGGATCAAGAAAAACTTTTGGAGAAGAGACTTTTGGGAGGTCTCATACATCACACTTTGGAAGGCTACTAGTTAGCACTTAGGCTCTCACTTGAAGAGCATTTGTAAAGAAGATTTGTAAAGACGATTGCTTGTAAGATGGCTTGCTAAAGGAAAGATTTCAACCTCTTTGTCATGATCCTGTGAGTTATGTTTTTTTTGTTTTGTTTTGTTTTGTTTAAATTGTTTAGCTAGTGGTTTAGATAGTATCATCCTTGGCAAGTAATTTTGGGATTTTTAGATTGCTCTTATT
>MNCI01038015.1:453487-617199 GCA_015680685.1 Gnetum montanum | reverse complement strand
AAGACAATGAACGATTAGCCCCAAGTGTTTCTTGTGGCGTTAAGGCATTTAGTCTGCGGAGTTCGACCGGATCGCGTGTGCATGCTCGTATTCGTATGGTGGAGTGTAGGGGTACCTCGCCACTCATCACATACTCACATTAACTACTGAGTTTATTTGGAGGTATCTGGGCCTTGGTGTTGCCAGAGACCAGCAGGCACCTAAATCCTGTTCGAGGACACTCGTTGGTGGTCGCGTCCCAAACGATCACCAATAGATATCCATTAAATATTCTTGATTTGCCACTATGACAAGCATTGATGGTATGTCTAATGCAATTATGATAGATGTAGGTCTGCCTCTTGAGGATAGGACTAGAACCAAGAATGTAACTAATATATATGTGAAATTGAAGTTGCTGATCCATGACCTCTCTAAGAAAAATTTTGATGTTGTATTAGCTTTAGGTAGAAAGCTTATGGATAAGCTATTTGATAAGTACTTCTGTACAGTATCAAGTAAAAAAATATTATGCTTTTCCTATTTTTCCTTTATGCATGTCTTCTTTATTGATTATGTTTACTTGTAGATTTCTTGATAATTAATAACATTCAAGAAGAGATTCACAAAGTAAACTAGAAAGTCTTCAATGGTAGTTTAAAGAAAGATAAAAATTTCATTATTCCTATAACTAGATAGCTAGTGGTTTCTTTTCATATATATTTTCAGAGTACATTTATCTTTTTTTAAAAGATCCTATAGCTGAAAAAGAGATCAAATTGTTGCTAGGAAATTACAACATTTTGATGGTAGAGATTGATAGTTTGGTGTCACTTTATTTTAATAAGTAGTCAATGTATGAGGAGAGGCTTCTCTTATTAAATACTAGAAATACATCCTTAGATGGTAGGAAACTTCTTGTTTTTGTTGAAAAGTTAAATACTAGAAATACAACCTTAGATATATTAAATTACTATCTCTTCTTTTGTTCTAGGAGTTCTTGCCATTGATTTCTTTATTATTAAAGATGAAGAGGCTCTCATAAAGGCAAAAGATGAATGGGTGTCCTAGATTAGTAATTTAGTTAAGGAAAAAACTACTAAAATTATGCAAGGTATTTTTAAGAAAATTACTAAATAGGTCAAAAGTATATTTTTAGAAGTTAAAAATCTGGAATATGAACTCCACACTAAGAATTCATACCTAGCTAGAAATAGTGCAAGTCTAAAAGGTTTTAAAACTATAACTGAAAAATTGGTAGTTGATCTTAACAAGCTTTGATATATAAGATCAATACTAGAAACTAATTCTATAAAGATTATTGAGGAATTAGGTATTGAAAAGATTAAGCCTAGTGCTATACAAATCAGCCTCAATATAAAAAAATAATTTTTTCAATGGAGAAAACTATATAAAATTAATTTATAACATTAAGGAGTGGAACCTATACACTAAAAGAGTTAAGTGTCAAACAACTTATGAGTGAAAAAAAGGAGAGACAATTATGCAAAGAAAGAGAAAATAATTCCTTCTCTAAACAATAAAATTATGTATTTTTATTAAAATGTGAGGTTTCTTAGGTGAGGAACATATTTGCTACATCTTGGTTGGGAAGTTTTTAAAAATCATATGTTATATTCCTATTATTGTGTCTTATTGTTTCATTATTTTAATAGGATTTTCATCTTTTGGAAGTTTGAATAAAGAGGACAAAAGTACTTTAGGATAGTTACCTACATCTCCAATGTGGTGTTTTGTCATATTATTTTCTTTTCTTTTGTACCTATATGTTCTTTTTGTTGATTGTGTTGGTAGTCCTTGGATCTTGTTTCAAACTATATTTTTTTAAGTTTGAATGTCTAAGAACATTGTAAAACATCTATGGTTTATTTTTGGTGATAGGATTGGATAGACATTTATTTTCCTATATTTTACATCATAAAATTGCTATCTTCCTACTGTTTATTTATGGAAAAGATGTTCTTCTTTTTAAAAATTTGGAATCATTTAAGTATCACGACAACCAAATAGAAACTCTAAGGTGAAAGGATCATTTTCCTCACCTTTCAACTTCATAATAGTCTTTTCACCATTATTTTTTGATGAATTAACATAGTCAAGACCTATCTTTCTAATGATACATGTGGCTTAGCCGTTGAGGATGTTAATAGTGAGGCTACTGCCAAGACCTGACCATGAGTGACTTGTTTGGGATCATGAGGATAATTTGATGATAGTAGTGAGGTTATTTCAAAACTTGTTGATATATTCCTTTGGCAGTGAGGGTAACCAAGACCTAGCCTTCAAAGATGCTTAAATAAAATATACATTTTTTTGGATTTATGAATTTCCTTGGATAATTGGATTTCTTTTGAAATTTTGGAAAATTTGTGGCATTTCTTGACTAGAAATTTTTTTTGAATATTTTATTTGAAACATTTTTCTAGCCTGTAACCTAAGACTTCTAGTCCATAAACTTTATTTTCAATGAAGAGGGAAATAAAATAACCTTTCTTATTTGAGGATATTTGTCTCCTCCTGTACTTTGGTGTAGAGAGCCCAAAGTAGGTAAGGAAACTTCGAAAGAAGGACATAGGATGAAAGGTGGATCAATTTTGTATAAGATGGACCTTTTTCACTTGAAAAATAGTTTCTTTATATTTTTTATTTTTGTAAAATAGAAACCTTGTACACTTCTTGGATATTTGAGGCATGTACCTATTTTTGCGAATAAATAATAAAGTATGATAAATATGAATTTTTCATCTATGCCATTTGGACTATGAAATTGCAAGGAACATTTTTCATTTTGGTGTGCGTTATATGTTTGGGAAAATTTAATATTATTTATTATATATTAATATATTAATATTTAATTTAGTAAATTAAAACATGAATAACTTTGTTCTTAGATGTCTAATTGATGGAAAACAAATGTTGTTGGGAATGATATTTTGCACATTATTTTATGATGCAACTAGTGGAATTTTTAGACATCTATATCTTTGTGGTTGCATAAATCTCACTTTTTCATTAAATAAATTTTATTTAATTATATGTGTAAGAATTATAAAAGTTTGTTGCACTATATTAATCTACCATATTTATGTGCCTAATCAATAATTTTTATCTATTTTATCACTTCCTCTAGAGTTAGTAAATCAAAATTAAATCCATATCCTTGGGGTTTTGTAGCATCTCTATTAGTTATTTATAGGATGTTTTATTATTAATTAATAGGGGCGTTACATAGAACTTATAGAACATGGCTTCTAATCTAATCCATAGGTTAAGAAAAATGAGATTTTACCAATAACAATTTTGTAAGTGGTGTGATATACTCAAGAACAAGGTGTAATTAAGTATGCTAGTTGCATTGGATATTACCCATCATACTTCACAATAAGTGGATTGGGGTTTTGCTTATGGAATTTTCTTCATGATTCAATTAAAAGAAGGAACAGGAAGAAAAAGACACCAAATCACTCAAGTTAAAGACCTTTTTCTTTTTAAATGTAGATCCATTATCAATGATAATTTTTAAAGGAATGTCAAATTGAGAGATGATGTATTCAAGAAAAAATAATAAATGACCTTGGATATAGTGGAATGCAAAGAAATAGCTCTAATTATTTGATAAAATATGCAATAACAATAATGATGAATTGATGTCTAAATAAAGAAGGTTGATGGGATAAGATCCCATTTTTAAAAAGGTGAAATAGTTTAAGATGTAGAAAGTTCAAATTAAACAAATTATAATTTCCTATTTTTGTCGTAGTATTGTCCAAATTCAAACTATTATTTGCTCATGAAAAATTCATCCCTATGTATCATGCAATAGATTAGAATCTAATGAATTTAGAGATTATTAAGAACTTCACAATAAATATACTTATAATATTATAAGGTAAGTACTAAATTTTTGAAAATATAAAAGATGAAACTAAAATAACTATCCTAAAGATTACATATTCTATACCTCTTTATTTTAGGTTTCTTTCATATTTGAAACAAACAATTTGCATATTTATACCAGTGTCATCTACATCATTATTTAGGTAAGTTTACATAATTAATGCATAATTTTTGCTTTAAAATTTTAAATATCTTCTTCTATGATTAAAAATATATTTCATGTCAAGAAAATCTAAAATAAATATTATAAGAAAATCTATATAGATTAAAATCCTATTTTATAGTATCACATAAGACCTCAATAATAGGGATGGTTCTCAAAATGACAACTACCACTATATATGCTCGAGTCATACAACTAACAAATTACTTTGGTTGAGCTATCTCAAAGATATCCTTTGGGTTCAAACTTATAACTTGTACAACTATAAGTCATACACCTTAACCAAATAACCAATTTGTAAGATCTAAGACATTAATAGTAACTAAAAGTTTAAAAAGTTCATCCTATTAAAATTTTATAGATGTAGCACTATTATTTTGTTTTGTTTGGTATAAAATTATTTTTAAAACATTTTATACAAAGTTAACAACAAATCTTATTAAATATATGCTAAATAGTACTTAAGGTATTCAAAATGAGGATAAAGTACGTGTATCTCTTTAATATATAATCTAGCATAATAAGGATATTAAATTTAAATACCTTATCTAATATTTTATAAAATAAGTATAATGGATGGAAATAAAATTGAAAGTATCCTTTATGCCTAGAATGATTATTTATAATAACTAATCATTTATAATTTAATCCCAACTAGTCAATGAGAGGTGGTTCAAGTGTTTAGCTCATTGTTTGACAAGAATTTGTCTGTAAGAAGTTACATATTCAAATCACACTTGAGGCATCATTATATTCCTGTAAAGTTCTTCTAATATATCATGTTTGTTATATGTCTCAAGTTCCAAGGTTTTAACAACAATTTTCAACATAGAACCTTTGAATATTTGAAGCAATCAAAGGACATATTTGAGCTATTAGCTTAGTGGTAAGTGTCTTGGAAAACCCAATGTTGCTCTAATAAACTACACTAAGTTATGTACAAAACAAATTTCATAAAAGAAACTTTAAGACTGGTTGGATAGATTCAAAGGTCTTAGTAGATATTTAAATTTAATGTAACATCCATAAGTATGACTTGATCTAGAAAACTCTTTCTTGTAAATCTTTGTTAGACAATGAGAGGACATAAATAAAAAAGATTTTAGTTTCAAAAGAATTATATACAAATATGATAATCCTCAAGTGTATCTAGCAACCTCTTGCTTATAAATCCTAATTAGACAATAAGCTAACCACTTGAGCCATGTCTCATCAACAAGTTTTATATTCAAAAGTAGTTAAGTACATTGCTTAACAGATGGCATTTACAACATATGCTCATAAAAAGTCATACATTCTTTTAATGCATAAAAATGCCTTTAACATATGCTCATAAAAAGTCATACATTCTTTTAATGCATAAAGATGCCTTAAAATGATACGTAAACTAGTTAAAAGTATTCACTTGAATATAAATTGTAGTTACTAATTTTAAATGCTTCATATAAATGTAAGTTACATAATTACATACACTTAGAAATATAAAGTTAAGCAACTTCTTTTACACAGTCCACATGCTCCTACATCTTATTTAAAAAAAAAAAAAATCAGTTCTCAGCTCTCAAGCCAATAATATAGTTTTTCACAACCTGTAAGAAGAGAGGAAAAGGTTATTTACTTTATCATAATATCATAACAAATAAATCAAAAGGTGACTTTTGTGCATACCTTAAGCTTAGAGAGGTCTCATAAGGATTGAAATCATCTTTGTTTGTAATGTTAGAAAATTTGTGTGTACAATTACTGGAAGTCCCATAGTTATCAAAATACTTGTATTGTCGAGACATAGCTTCTTTTGAATAGTCTTCAAGCTATATAACAAAATCCATTAGTAAAGAAAATGCTCTAAAAATTAACCAAATATTCTACAAGAAACATTTTACATACCCTCTTTTGTAGTTGTGTGCTTTCTCTCAAAGCCATATGTTCCTAAACTTGTATACAACATCATTAAAAGTTACATAAAATATAAAAGAAAAATAAAACACTAATTTAAAATTTTTATAATATGCACTATGAAAACTTTTTTATAAAAAATAACTTTTAACTAACATTATATAATATTTGAATTTTCATAATAAATGACAATTGTTGGATGGTTAGCCTTTATAATCAAATATGGATAGTAGGTCAATTCAATACAACATCAAAATGTATGATAACTAAGTACTTAAGAATTAATTTGGATTTATGTTTAGAAGATTATTAGGCAAGCCATTTTCTTGCTAAGTTAATTAATGGAGAAATTAAGATATAAAAGGAATTATTTGCATATAATTTTCATTGATTTGAAGAAAACTTATGATAGAATCCTTAGAGAGATTATTCAGAAATTTTTAAAAGTAATGTTATCCTATTAGATATATGAACATTTTTCAAAACATATATGATGAAGCCAAAACTAAAGTTTGCATTATCTATAGAGAAACTACTAACTTTGATGTAATTCTTGGATTATCAAAATATTTAGTTTAAGCTCTTATTTGTTTGCAATTATTATGCAAGAATACAAGATGATATCCATTGGTGTATGTTCTTTGTAGATAACATGTTGTTGATGAATAAATCAAAATCCCTTACTATAAAAATAAAGATATAGAAAAGAAGTCTACATTCAAAGGGTTAAGAATTAGTAGAATTAAAACTAAATAAATGGATTACAATTTAAGTAAAATAATAATAAAACTATAAAGAATAAAATTCAAAACTAAGACTTCATATAAAGTAAGTAATTCACATACTTAAAGTGAGATTAACAATGAGGTCATAAGAAAACCTAAAGTAAGGTAATGAAATGACTTAAAATAGTTATGAAATATACATATTTCAATAAGCTGCAAAATGTTGGCTTCTAAATAAAGCTATAACAAATGTCGTAGATATGAGATCTTAGGGGTTGTTGAAAAAGATAAAGTTAACCATTTTCTTATTATAAGAAGTTTAGCAATAGTACTCATAAGTAGTAAGATAAAGAAAGCCCATCTTAGGTGATTGTCTTGCACAAATAAAACTAGAGACTTACACCTTTTTAAAGAGATGCATAATTGAAATAGAGGGAAAACTACAAAGAGGAAGATTGTAACATACATGGTATTGAACAATAAAGATGGAATTTTTAGATTTTTCAATTAAAATTAACTTGGCTCTTAGTAGAGTTGAGTGCCAAACATAACTTTTATGTAATTGGCATAAGGCTAGGAAGATCCTAAATGTATATACTCTAATAATGAGATAGAGTATTATATGATTTTATCTTGATTATAAATAAAATAGAATTTAAGTTATTTATTTATATAGTTAACTCTCAAAATTAATTAAATGGAATTTCATAAAGAAGATTAAAAAGAAAGTTGCTTGGATAAGATCTCATAAAAGTTTTTGCTTTGGTTTGACATGGGAGAAGAATTTGATGACAAGTAACATTTCATAAATTATCTTCTCTATAAACTATTAACTTTTGGAGAATAAGTAACCAACAAGAAATTGACAATGTTAAACACTTGCATGGCTTTATTAGAAGAGTAATTAGCAAAAATGTAAAGGTTAAAATTTACCAAAAACTTATACAAAGTAAGAAATTAAGGTTTTTAAGATTTCTTGTATAAATGGATAGTGAGATTAACAATAATGTGATAAAAAATTCAAGTAGGATAAATGAAATGAATATAAGTTAGTAGTATGCTTTATGATAAAAGAATTCCTACTAGATTGTTGGTCAATCAACAACAGTCATCTCAATAATTCTCTTACTAAGGAAGGTTTAGGATAAAGCATCCATAGATAAAAAGATTAACAAAAGTCTAGTTTGATCATGTGCAAATAAGACCATACAATGCACTTATTAGAAGAGGTTTCTTAAATAAAGGAAAGGACTTAAACGTATAGACCATATTATCATTAAAACTTTAGTGTAAATACTTAATGGATTGACTTACCGGGTAGTTGGTACTGGAGGAGCACTCATGGGTACATCCTCTTACCTTCTAAAGTAGTCATGCCTAAGATGTGTGACTCATCCTTTTTGATAGGAAGTCAACTTCTTCTAGGTTCCAAGGCAAAATGTGTTCATGAAGACTAGAAATCCTTGTTGGCATTCTTATAGTAAGCTAGAAAACACTTTAGTACTTGCAAAGAGGTCATAGTAGACTCGGAAAAGTGAATTGGTTATAATAGAGTTAAATGGGGAAAAAATTCATATGGAATTGCGATAGCGTTAAAGATGATTTAGATGAAACACTTGCATGGTTTAAAAGCTGGGGTAAAAATAATTAAAGTGGCCTTGAACAAGTAAAAAGTAACTTAAGATCAAGTAACATTAGAACTATAGTTCTCCTTTCATTTAATGCGCCTCAGATTTTTCCTTATTTCATTTATTAGGTTTAAAGCTGTAGATGATAGCAAACATAAGAAATCCATGTGACTGACCTGTGCTTGGAGAGAATTCATTTGGTCGGTAAATATTTCTCGCTGCAAGAAAGAAAACAATAGTATAATCATCCTTATGTAAACGAAGATGTTGAGACAAAGCTTCTGCACAAAATATAAATAAGCACACGTTACTTGTTTCTTCTGAATGCACTTGAGTGCCATTTCCAGAGTTTCTTCCAGCTCGTCAAACATTTTTAAGTTGAACCCTTTCTGAATATCGCCTCTTTTAAACCCAAAATTGAAAAACACATCTTGTTTTTTAACAATTGAAAAATATTAGTAAATAACAGTTAACTATGGGAATTTTATTGGATCCAAAATTAACCTGACCTGCAAAGGCGGCATAGGTTACTGATATCTTCTTTTAATTTTTCTATCTCAACATTATCCTCCTGGGACATATGAATAGAAACCAAGCAGAACTGAACTGGTTACTTTATCTTTCATTATTGTCAGTTTAGGAATAGCGTAAACATTTATGCACCTGCCCTTGCAGCTCAGCAAATGTGTGACTCTGAAGTGATTCTTGATGGCGCAAGTATTTGTTGATGAGCATCTTCATGCTGTAACAGAAATTCCCAGATTCAGAGCTTCAGATTCTGTTCTACATTGAATCATTGACAAATAGTTAAATATTAATCAACAGCAAAAATAACTGAGAGATTTTTCGTGGGGTGAAGTCTATTTTAAAGGACTCTGAGTGTGAACTTGCTGTTGTCCTTGCTCATGATTAGAGTTAAAAAAGGTAATATGCAGGGCAACATATCATAGGGCTATAAATCGAAAGTAAAAATCTTTACTAGAGAATAATATCTTCCAGGTAATAATCAAATCGTATGTTTGATCTGTAAATCACTAAGATCATAATATTTTGCATGCCTGTTTTTACCTGCTATGATCTTGGCTTTGAAAAACAAACTCAAACATTTAGATTTGGTTCAAATATTTTAGCATTCTCCGTAAAGAAGGAAAACTGATCTTTTCGAAATCCTCCGCGATTGTTTCTTTAAATTTTGGACCATTTATTTTAAACCTGTGTTCCTTTGCTCTTTTACCAGGAGCACAAAATGAAGATATTGATTACAAGGCTATCATCCAGTTGTTACATCACGAAATCTTTCACATATGGTAGACTATATTTTGAACGTGACTTCGTACTCTGAAACGATAAATTTTTAAATGTTACTTGCACGTACAAAATAAGGTTTTACGTACTTTTCTACCTTCAGCGTGCCAAATTGATAGCCAAGCCACCTGTTCAGACCAGACATGCCATGGAGGTTCACAAGAAAACAAGAATAGGAAACGTGATCTTAGAAAATTTACGAACTTACATGTTATCTGAACAGACGCGGAACTGCGGAAGGCACAGAACGAGTGATGAACAAAACGAAAATTTTGTTTACCGATTCCTAACTCCTTCTCCAGGAAAGAAGACATTTACGCGATCGTTTATCAATCAACGTCTCCGTACTCCTCGGTTGTAACGCACCTATTGCTGCGGCTGCGGTAGTCGATGCACAAACGAAGCAAATGCAGCGTACGATAATCTACGTTATCCTTATTCCACGGATCTGGAAAACTTGACACAGGTTAAAACTTGAAGCCACTGGCTGCACTAAGAGTCACGACACACGATTCTTTATTTGGCGAAATCCGAGGGGGATCTGGTTAAATTATTCAAGCCTGCGTACAACTTCCAATGCTTCGTATAACCCTAGAATTCCTCCGTGGAAACTCTCTCGGCGTAGTCCTCTTTGTTTTGATTTTTGATTTTAATTTTACCAGTATGCTCGTATGACCTCCTGGATTATTTGCAAAATTAACAAGTTGAAACTTGGGTCTTGTTAGATTCTTATTTAAGGTGCACAGAGAGATTTCCTATGTTCTAGAGTGCTGGTAGATCAAATAGGAGAAGCACGTATCAGGAATGGTATTCCTGATCATGGAAATCTTTGATGAACTGTATTCCTGATTCTTCTTTTATCTGCTATGGGCTTCCAGCTTAGATAACTTCGCTGAAAGATTACTAATTAGTGACACATATCCTAGTTAATCTAGCCCAACACAACTCTAGCGCCTTGAGTTCTAGAGCCGTGAATGAATTGGTCCACATTCCAAAGTCCGAGGCAATAGGCGTTGAAAAGTCCTCAACTTAGACTTGTATAGCGTTAATTCCAGTTTTTCTCTGTACACGTTAAAGATTTGCAGAGGAAATGGAAAATTTAAGTTCTGTCCAAGCCTCTGACTTCACAGATAGAGCGAAGTTCATTCTAAATGTCAAATCTTGAAACTTCATTATATCAATTTAGATTTTGGTTCATTGAGCTTCATTCTATCAAATCTTAAGCCTTGAGTTGCAAAACTTCAAGCGCGATGAAATCGTTGCACACGTAGGTTGTTGCTACTATTTGGCGTTGTTCTAAAGGCTTCTTACTCTATTGCCTTGGCCCTTGAGGTCTACCGTCTACGTAATCTTTACGTTTCCTGCACTACGGCAGTCTGAAGCTCAAAAGGGAAGAAATATGGCATTTCTGGTAGAGGCTTCTGCTAGATCAACCAGAGCCAGCAGACCAGTGACAGTAAGCCCTGAGAAGGCAGATACCACCTGAGCTTTAAAAGAGGAAAAGAAAAGGTTCGAATTTTCACCTACTACTAGTAGTAAGTCTGCAAGCTTCTTCGTTGGAAAGAAAGTTTGAAATAGAAAAACGAAATTAACGAATCTTGCACCGCACCTGGTGCTGGAGAATTCGAAGAGCTTTCCAGCCGTGTTGTAGACGATGAGGCCGACCTCGGCGTCGCATAGGACGGAGAGCTCATTGGCCTTCTTGAAGAGGCCGTTGCGGCGTTTCGAGAAGGTAGCCTGCCTCCTTGTGGCGTTCACGATCTTCTTTATTTCTCTCTTCACTCTTCCCATGCTTACAACTGAACCGGAGTGAACTTGGATGATAGAATCCAATTACAGCATCAGCAGCGCAGGCAGCGAGCCAAGCCAGCTCAAAGGGAAGCAGCAAAGCAGGAATAATATGTGAGAAAGGAAAGCAGACGCGGCAAAGAATGGCAAGAAGGCGAGGGGAAAAAAAGAATATAATGAAACGCCAGGGCTCGGATGGAATCGGAAGTAGTAAAAGGGAAAAGGTCACTAGGAAAAGGTAGAAGCTGCGAAATCCGAGATGGAACGAAAGAAAGAAAATCCTTCAACGCAAAAGCAGAAGAGAGAGAGAGCGAGGCTTTCACGGCTGCGGCAAAAACGCGGACAAAAGATAAAGCTAGAAAGCAGCAAAAAGCAAGCGGAGCAAAGCAAAGAACGCGATGGACCAGGAGCGGAGCCTCTGGTTGGTCTGCGACGTCCAAAAATGGCAACGGGCAAGGAATGAGGTAAAATTTGTATTTGAAAAATAAATGTAGCAGAGAATCCAGCGGCTGGAGTACTGAAATAAGCCTGTACTGCATCCGCGGTCGTGGAGCCACAGCATTTGCTGCGAGACTACGGTCCTGCAGCAGCAAGGAACGAGAATGACAGATTCCGCGCTCCTCCAATTTCTGCAGACGCGTACGCGATATCATTATTTTTGATACAAAGAATTGATCGACCGACCGACCGACCGACCGACCGACGACGCACAGCAGCCAGCCGCAGGCACTAGTGTTGAATTAAGGAAAGTAGGCATGGCCAATTTGCATCATATCCAAAATTCCACCTCCACCTGTAGCAGGTAACAATCTTGCTTCATCATTATGCATATTCCACAGACTAATGACAATTTTCTATCTATATCTACCTCTGTTGTTCATCTCAAAATTGAAATCCTGCTCTGCATCCATTATTGCATCTTAGACAGCTTCGTACATCTACGATAGATACCGCTCCTTTTACAACCTCCCGATTCTTCAACCTAATCTCTCTTTTTTCTGCTCTAAGAATTTCTATTAGTCACATATCCGATCAGTTGATGTAGTTGATAATCATCCACATTTTGATTGTTTTCATCTCTACGGTTGAGTACAGCCTCCCACAGTTTCGGAAATCGTCACTTTTTAAAACTTCTTACATCTCGCTTTGTGCCAGTTTTGGCCTCAACGTTGGTATATACGTGGAATTCTTTTTATAATTATGTCGCTGTACAATTCAAAAACCATAATTACGTCAGCTATTCATGTTTTACGGACGAATACACGATACTGGCAAACGACAGTATTCTACAATGAAAAGTTTCCCAACCCAGTGGCTGAAAGTTTGACTGAAAATCACGGCAATCACCGAGTTGAACACTCGAACGAACTACATTCTATCATTGTTTATTCTCTTATTGATGAGTTATTTCAAACGGAGGATTCCTTCGACAAGCTCTGCAGTTAGGTACTCTCACACACACACACATTAATTAAAAAATCGTACCTGATGATAAAATCGTACACAAGCTTTAGAAATCGGAATAAATCGCTGTAAAAATCTGATGAAAATCAGCAAAATCAAAAGAAAGGAAAGCTATGTCACTACTGTTGCCCGCTGCATTTTTCTATTTTATCATGGTTCCAAATTTTGATTAGGCTGCAAACTCAAATGTAGAATTAATACACAACATAATAAACTTACTAAAATGAATAAAAAAAATATTTCTATAGGTAGGATTATAAGCTGGGTCCTATTTTGAATAGCTTCAATATGCCATTAATGGGAGATTTGACGAACTATGTTTACATGGAGCTAGCCCAATGCTACCCTAGTTTGTAACAATAGCAAGGTGCTTCTTTTTACCACAATAGCATGGTGCTAGATTCTTAACACTTAAAACATGGATTTGAAAGTGTCACACCCATTTAATAAAAGCTTAGGCTTTTTTTATCTATAGTCTTGAATCATAGTTGGCTTGGGTGATGAGCATTGAGCTTTTATGTGTAATGGGAATTGAGCCTCCCTCATCTACCATAGTGGATCATTGTTGGCCCATATCATGGTTAGCAAGATAAGGATTGAGCCTTCAAGGGCTCCTAGGATCATCTCTGGCCCCTAATCATGGTTGGTCAATGAGTTTTGAGCGTATGGGGCCTCCTAGGATCATTTGTGGCCCTTAATCATGGTTGGGCAATGAGTTTTGAGCATATGGGGCCTCTTAGGATCATCGGTTGGATTATAGCTAACTAATGAGTATTGAGCCTTTAGGCAAAACGAGCACTGAGCCTCCCTCATCTACGATATTGAATCATCTTTGACCCAAATCATAAGTGGCAGGATGAGGATTGAGTCTTTAGTGCCTCCTAAGATCATCTATGGTCAAAATCATGATTAGTGGATGAGCATTGAGCCTTTGGGGGCCTCCTAGGATCATATGTAGAATATCATGGTTGGCAGGCAAGCATTGAGCCTCCCTCATCTATGATCCTATGTCATTGTTGGCTTGGATTAGTTGGGAAGGTGAGGATTGAGGCTTGAGGCCTCCTAGGATCATCTATGGCCTGAATCATGGTTGATGGATTTGGGGGCCTCTTAGGATCATCAGTTGGATCATTTTTCATGGGCAAGCATTGAATCCTTAGAGTTTCATAGGATCCCACTTGGCAGAATGAGGATTGAGCAGAATGAATCTCCTTTTCTACTTAGCAGCATAACCATGGAGTCTTGAAAGCCCTTAAAGAAAACCCCACCTTAAGGATACCGCTTCATTGATCCACCAACACCAGCGAGTGATGAACCTTTGGGGAGGGATCCAAATAACCTACGGTTTATCTACCTATGATGCTTGCTCGTGATTTTTGTGACTGCCCTGTAGCATCATCATCGTATGAACAGTAAGAACCGTACGCAGCAGCAGCAGCGCGAATGCTGGCTGCGCTTTCCATAAAAGCCAACCCTCCTCTCCTCCCTCGCCAATCGCTAATTCGCCACTGCGTCGGAGAATGAATGAATGAATGAATGAACGCCGGCTCTGCAGAAAAAGAGTACTGAAATCAGAGAGGGAGGCACAGTGACCCCACTCCACTCCATGGCCACTCTGCGCCTTTTCCTTCTTGTTTGGTGGCCTTGCGTTTTCGTCCCTGGTACGGACACAAACATGTCGCCTTCGCCACCGTTGATGGTGCTGCTATTTCTGCACTTCTGCTCATCTCTTCTGTGCTGTGCAGACTCCTATTGCTCTGCTCTGCTTTGCTGAAATCTTGGTCGCGGATTCCGCTGCCAAAAACAGCGCGCGATTCATAAAAGAGTTAAAAGCGTTTTCATGAGATCCACACAAATTTGGTGGACAGGGCCAACAGCGTCATTAATTTTCCAAAGTTTTTCTTCCCTTTTAAATCCCCTGCTACTATGGTCTGGTCGCTATTTCAGTATTTTGCGTGCACGGACGTCTACCACTGATTAAAATAGGATGCCCGTGGCGTTTTCGGAACCAGGCGTCCGCTTTCCTTTTCTGGGTACCTTTCCTGGCGTGCGCTCCCATATTCATGAACTGAATTAAATGCGCAGGAATCCTAACCTAAGGCAGTAAAGACTGGACAACTTTCAGGTCTTTTTTTTGTGGGTATTCTCGGAACCTACAACAGCAAACAAATTACGACCATTTTCATCAACTCCGGAAATTTTGTTCGGATGTTGCTTATTATGGTTGCTACACCTACTGCACATGCCAACTTTCCTTTGTTTTTTTTTCCCCTCCTTTGTCATGGATTCGTGGTTATCATCTCTGGATTAAGTTTCGTTTCCCTGTTTATATATGATCCCTGCGTCCAATTTCGTAGCTCTGCTGTTGCCGGGTATTCAACATAATTTTTAGTCCGATTGAACAACGGTTTAAGGCTTTTGCTGAAATCTGGGCCTGTCTCGTGTTTGTTGTCTTGCTGTGTCGTGGAAACGCATTTATGGAATAGCAAAGGACAAAAGACATGCTTCATTGGTTTCGTCTCTCTCACCATTCAAGATTCAATTATCTGTCTTTAATACCAGGAAACGCTAAAATGCAACTTTGCTATCCTATTTCCGACCTTTTCTTAGAAAAAATTTTGCTATACCGATTCGTCCAGATCGTGGGCAGCTTTTGAAGTCTCATCAACAGGGCATGCAGTTTTGCCTCCTTAGGCAAGGTCACACGTAAAATATTTGAAAGCATGTTTGCATACGATATAATTACTCTTTGGCGTATTTCATCCATAAACTTAAATCTTCTAGTTCGATGATACTGCTTATCATCATTTTGTTGTGATACCCTTTGTGACAATTATTTGTGATGGGTAGACTGTTTATGGCATGCGAAGAATTTGGCAATGATTTATTATTACAAGTTGTTTACTTAGTCTTATAGTCTTGAATGTATATTTTTATATAAAATTTCAATATACTTTTTGAAATTGGAGATATGATTTGCAAACCATAAGCCCCATGCTTTAAATAAGTGAACAATGTTGCATAAAGTATTTTCTTAATAACTTAACACTCCCTACAACTATATCTTGTAAAGAATATGATATACATTGCCTTATGCAATCTATAGTGGTAACAATGAGGTGTTAGCCTCATAGTATGGGGCTTGGCCTAGTAACCCTAGGTCACAAGTTCAATTCTACTAGGTAGTAATGAGTTATCAACTTTTATAAATCTTAGGGTGTACCTATATTTTAATTATTTCGAGTTTCAATGCCCCCTATAATGGCAACAAATAGTATTCAAAGACATCTATATTAGTTGTTTAAAAAAATAAAAATAAAAATAAAAAGCCTAGTCATTATTGTGGGGCAAGGTAGGGGTGGTGGGAGGTGTTGGAACCCAAATTTTTTTTTGAAACAATATTTATCCCCAAGACATCATCATCATTATCATCATCTTCCTAGCCATGTCCCAACAAAATGGGATTTGCTACATGAGTTTGTTTTGTGATTTGACTTTATGAAGATTTAGATCTTTATTTACTTGTAGTTTCTTCAAATCATCTTTAATTTTCTTTTTCATATATTGACTATTGTGCATTGCATCTAGGGAATACCCTAGCATTTGCAAAATCTAAAAAAGAACCCATTGATGAGAATTAGTAAGGTTTTACAACCTGCCAACCTCATGCTAATCCTCCTCCTTTCATATTTGGGCTTGGGACTAGCAATGGAAAAGTTAATATTTATACACTGCCCCCTGCGCCACCACAAATCAAATTAGAACTTCATAACTTTGATATTGACTGCCAAAATCATATCCATATCTTGAAGTTATTAAATTAAGATTCTTATCTCTAGGGTAACTCCTTATCATTATTGTAATTGAACATAATAATGAGGTGTTAGCCTAGTGGTAAGATTCTTGATTTGAAAGTTTCAAGTCAATGTTGGTGGATAATGCTAAGTTATAAAATTCTAATTGGACTACATATCTTGGGGTGTACTTATATGATGAGCGACGAGGTACCCCTACGCTCAACCATATGAATACAAGCGTTCACACACGATCCGATTGAACTCCAAGGACTAAGTGCTTATGCGCCTTCACAGAATAAGGATGGGTTAGGCAATCGTTGTCTTCCCAAGCTTACTTGTATGACATGATTGTATGGTTAAGTAAACCTGAGGTATGTGATTTTTATGCTTTTTTATGTTTTATGTTCCTAGTGCTTAGAATGGAGAAATGAAATAATCAAGTAACTAATTTAATTTAACTAATCAACTGTGCTTTAACTAGTCCTAACACCAGCATTCGTTCCCACTCTTCGTACACATCCTGAACCAGTGTAACACTACTGAGATTACCAAACGCTAATCGTTACTGGGTTACCAAGTGTTCCACGTATGCTTAAAGTGGTCGTACTAAGTGTGCTTACTTGTTGAAAATTAACAAATCGATAAAAACAACCAATTAACTAATGAAAGCATTAAATAACTATAAATAACATTAAATGCAAGAAATAAGCTATTTTGAATGTTGCAAGGTCTATCACAAAGTTCATCTTTATTTCCAGACACAAGGTGTGCTCAGGTACATAATGCTCGAATAAAGATCCGTTTACTTTATGACTCCTACTACGGACACTCAGAAATAATTCTAACTCTAGAAAGGGAAAATTGCAAGAGTTTGGGTTAAGGGACTAAGAAAACTAACTATCTAATTCCAAAACCAAGTGTGCCTACCTCTTATTTATAGGCAACGAGACAGGTTCTGATATCAGATGTTCGATATCACTTGGCAGGCTTCGATATTGCGGACCCGATATCATGGATCCAATATCGTAGTCCCGATATCACGACTCATCATACCCCCATGACTGAATGAAAACTCATCCTCGAGTTCCTTACAAAATATTGGGAAGGTATGGGATTATTGACTGTATGATAGTCTAATAGTACATGGAATGACAGACGCAAAGTGCCCATTGAACGAATTGATAACATATTATAGCATTGGTGTTCATAACCATTGTGGTTAACATTGTGCATAGATGACATCCAGACTTTTATTTGACAGCTTGAAAAGAGAGAGAGAAAAGAAAATGAGGCGCATTGCTACCAATGTCAAAATTGTGCACACTTTTGTTCATCCACGGCCACATAATCAAGCTTGTTCCTTGCGTAAATTCTTTTTACTCCAGTCCATCCTAAGTGCTCCCTTCTATCCCAGTCCATTGTTCATGTGATTGCCATATGCACACACAACACAGTCACGAATTAGCAAGGATAAATAAGACATAATGCTATTGATACCTTGCCTCGATATGAAGCACATTGGCTAGGTTGTGGGTATGGTAAATATTGAGTTAGAGGTTTATAACTGATGACTACCCAAGGTGTAGGGGTGAGATAAGTAATGGAGTGGAAAAATTTTTGATAGGACCCCCATGACTAAGAGTGAACCTCCAGTAGCGATAGGGTGGAAAAACTAAAAGAACAAGAAAGATGAGAGAAATAACAATGGTGAAGCCATTAAGACAATACAAAAACAGATGTCATTGATGGGGTGAACGAGAAATAGTTGATTGCAAGAAATGTTTTTAAGGAAAAGAACTTATCAAGTGCACCAAAAAGGAATGCCAATGGCTCCTCCCCAAAGCAGGCTCATGCCCTTAAGGCCCTGACAAACCCACAAACCAAAGAGTTCGTAGGCTCTTAGAATGACATATGGAAACAATGGTTAAGAACTTACCCACAAGATTTTAGTAAAGAATAATAATGCGGTAACTAAGATATGGACTAATCATAAAACTGGCAAGGAGGTGGGATATGGGAAGCAGTATGGAAAAAGAGAATGAAATGAAATGGAATCCCAAAATCAAGGTTGTGTAAAGTCCCTTGTGTAGTATATGATTAAGGTGACTTAATAGAATTCATTCCAAATCTAGATTAAAACTAACCACATCCAGTGACCTCACATCAATGTAGTAGACCAACCCATCCTCCCAAAGCAACAAGAATGTGTCCATAGAGCCACCACCATTCCAACAAGGGAAAGATAGAGAAGTAGGAAGCGAGAAAGGGCCTTAGTTAGAGGGGACCTTTAGGTATGGGTAACATGTCTTTCCAGTGCCATAACCAGTGCTTGAAGCCTATGTTTCTTTATTATGTCTAAGGGGTGTGCTTTGAATTCTCATCAATTTTTTTTGTGAGAACCACACCATGCAAAGACTTATTTGATTTAGTTAACTTCTTGATATTTGGTCAAGAGTAGAATGGTGGAAAACTTATGAAAAACATTCAAGTACCCAAGAGAATAGCTAGCACAAATGCGTTGAATCCCCTTGAGGTCACACCCTTTTCAATCCATTTGAATCTTTCCTTGGTTTGAAGAATCCGAAGCCACTAATTCATTAATAAGTTTACTTAGAAAAAGGGATAGTACAGTTCCAAGATCAAGGGAGACCATAGAGCTGAAGGGATGAATGGATGATGTGGAATCATTGCCTATTTTATCAAAAGAAATCATATTTTAGGATCAACATTAAAAGTCAAAGGTAAAAACCAAACATTAGCAATCAACACTATTATAGTATTCTCCACCATCATGAGCACTTATTAATGATGAGTGAGATTTATTCAAAAAAAATGTAATAGAGAAAGAAATAGTAAAAAATATTAATGATGGTGTAAAACAAAAATAAGTAAAGAGGAAGAATGTGTAAAAAAATTCATAAAACAAAAAAGACAAAATAAACTGAGGCTCGAAATGAGTAGCATCGATGACCATCTCCCCCACGATTGAGTTGGAAGGAGGAGATACGAAATAATGAGCAAGGTTGTCCATTAACAGAGGTAGTGTTAGTACTAGCTGTTGTAGGCTCATGGAAAGGTTTGGTTTGCTGGATGTTGACCAATAATTTCTTATTTTAGCTTTCAAGTTTATAGATCATCATGGCCCCTGATGGGAAAGTTTCATGAATAATATAAGGTCCTTCCCATAGTGTTTGAAATTTAGTTTGTTGTGGCACATGTGTGGGATTCTAATATAGAACCTTATCTCCTGGTTGGTATTTGACTTTTCTAATCCTTAGGTCATGATGTTGCTTGTTGAAGGCTTTGTGTAGTTCATTGGATGACAGGGTGGCTAATCGATTTTCATCTAGCAAGTTAAGGTTCATAAACCATTCTTTCTATGCTAGACTGAGGTTAAGGTTGATGTCACATGTTGTAGATAGTGTATAGAGCTTAGCTTGGATAGGAAGTGTTGGAAGTTTACTGTACACTAACTCATAGGGAGAGTAGCCTATAGAGAGTTTCCATGAGGAGCGGTACACCTAAAGAGCATCGTTCAGTTTGGTGCTCCTATCTCGCCTATATTTACTAATGGTCTGTGTCAATATTCTTGTGATCTTCCTATTGGTGACTTTGGCTTGACCATTCTCTTAAGGATGATATGGTGTATTCAGCTTATGTTCAACTCCTAAGCATTGCATCAACTTTCGAAAAGTTGCACCTATAAAATTTTTACCATTGTTAGAAATAACTACATGAGGCATGCCAAACTTGTTTACAATTATTTGTTGAACAAATCGTGCAGTGGTAGATGATGTACAGTCCATAACAGTGGCTGCTTCTACCCACTTTGTAAAATAATCAATAGCAATAATGATGTATGCTTTTCCATTAGACATTGGTGTAATAGACCTGATAAAATCAATACCCCATATGTCAAAGGGTTCTAAAGGTTAAATCCATTGTTGTGGAGCCTCCATTCTAGTAGTCACTCCCCCATTGCGTTGACAGTGCTCACAAGATTGAATGAAATGATGAGTGTCCTGAAACAATGTAGGCCAATGATATCCTGCAAGCAAGATTTTAATGATTGTTCGTCTCCCAGCATAATGACCCCCACAAGGACCCTCATGAGCATCTTGGAGAACTTGTAATTGATCTACATTGGGAACACACCATCGAACTAAGTCATTAGGACATACCTTATAAAGGTGTCTATTGATTTGCATGAAATATTTGGCTCGGTGAAGAAACTGTTGTTTCTTTTTAACGTCTAACCCTTGTGGTGTTTCTTGTGTAAGAAGATAAGTGAGAATGCTACTATACCAATTTGTAGCAGTGGGTAAGTAATTATTTATCACACTTTCAAAGAGGAGTTCATTAGGGAAATGGTTAGAAATTGAATATTCATCCTCTTTTTTGTCCCATCATAACCAAGATAAATGATCAGCAACAACATTCTTGGTGCCTTTATGATCAATCATCGTAAGATCGAACTCTTGTAAGATCATGAGCCATCATATGATTCGAGGGCTCACCATTGGTTTATTCATTAGGAACCGTATTACACTATGATCCGTGTGTACAAATACCTGATAGCCTAATACATAGTGCCTAAATTTTTCTAGTGCAAACATCATAGCCATTAATTTATTTTCTATTGTGGTGTAGTTGAGTTGTGCACTAGCAATACTTTGACTTGCACAGTGAATGTAATAGGGGCATTTTTGATCATCTAACTGTGTAAGTACAACTCCTAAGGCAAAGTTGGAGGCGTTAATCATTATGTGGAACAGTATAGACTAGTCAAGAGCTTGTAGAATTGGTGTTTCTACGAGCTTCTGTTTCAAGGTTTGGAAAGCTAGCTCACATTCCCTAGTCCATTCAAACGGTACGTCCTTTTTTGTTAATTCTACCAATGGTTTTGCAATCTTCGAAAAGTTCTCTATGAAGTGTCTATAATAGCCAGTATGTCCAAGGAATGATTAGATGTCTTTTATAGTTTTAGGTTGACAAGTGATTCCTTGGATGACTTTAATCTTTTTAGGATCTACCTCTATCCCTGTTTGTGAAATCTTATGCCCTAATACAACGCCTTCTTGGACCATTAAATGACCTTTTTGCCAATTGAGCCTTATGTTGGTTTCAACACATTGTTTCAGTACTTGCTCTAATCGGGCTAATGCTTGTTCGAAGTCTGCTCTGTAAGTGGAGAAGCCATCCATAAAGACCTCCACACCATTCCCTATTTTCTACTGAAATATACTTAGAACCAGATGTTGAAATGTTGCTGGGGCATTGCACAAGTCACACAACATCTGCCTATATGCGAATGTTCCCCAAGGACTCATGAATGTAGTCTTGGCTTGGTCTTCTAGTGCTATTTGAATTTGATTGTATCCATTGTAACCATCCAGAAAACTATAGTAGCAATGCCCTGCAATGGTATCTAAGATTTGGTTGACGAATGGCAATGGGAAATGGTCTTTAAATTTTTCCATGTTTAGCATTCTAAAGTCTATACACACCCTCCATTTGCCTCCATTTTTAGGCACAATGACTAATGGACTAACCCATTCACTATCAGCAATGGGGTAGATGAACCCAACTTTTAGAAGTTGTTCAATTTCTTTCTTAACCACTTGCTTAAGCTTTTGGTTTAGTCACCTTTGTGATTGTTGTGGAGGTTTCATGGAGGGGTTAGTGTAAATTCTATGTTGGCATATCCTAGGATCTATTCCGATTAATTTGGGATATGACCAAGTAAAGGCTTTCAATCATTTATTTACAATCCTCAGTAGTCTTTCCTTTTGTTCAGGAGAGAGCTTAGCATTAATGATTACCAATTTTCCTTTTTTGAGGAATGTGTACTCCATACTGGTGGGCAATGATTTTAACTTAAGGAACTTTTGCTTAAACTCGTTAGGGATTTCCAACTTCCCCCAGTTGGTATTTTCGGTATCAGTACTTGGAAGTTGGTGGTGGACTTGCTTTAATGTATCTATGCTATCAATGTAGGTGTAGATCAAGCTCTCAGTTGGTTTCATGCATATAGTTGAATTGCTCTCTTGGTTAGCTATTAGCCACTACGTGCCTTCTTGTCTTATGGCTGCTGCATACAGACATCTTTGTATGTTAGTTATTTGTGCACATTGGTTGCATGCAGGCAATGTTAAACGTTGTATGAACTAGGACTTCTGCATGCAATTACACCCTGTATCACTATATGCTATGCATAGAAATTTCTTCTTCTCGATCTTTCCAAATGTATTTACCTTTGATATTTCTAGGAAAAGATCATGTATTCCTAGGTGCACATCAAATGTGCTTAGCCATGCTCTTCCCATAATGATTGGGAAGTCCCCCTTACAGTTGTTGACTTGAATCACTAGGAAATCGACTGGATATGACCACCCACAAATAGTGGTGACAATGTCCTTAACTGGTCCTAATGGGATAGTGATGGACTAGTCGGCTAACTCTAAATGAATGTTACTCTATTTTAGTGGAGGTAGGTTCTAGGCTTTGTACATTTCTTGAGAGATTAAGTTAACACCAGAACCTAAATCCAAAAGAGCTTTGCAAGGCTCATTTCCTATGATCTATAAATAAATAAGAGGGCTTCCAGGATCAGAGAATTTCCTAAGAAGACAGACAACTTTAATCCAATTGGTAATGACATGAGTTAACATGACCATGTGCATTGGATGCGATCTTTGATTCGAAGGAAGCTTTAAAGATTCGAATGATGGTGAGGCCTTTGGAGAATCAGCCGCTTGTGGCTATAAGAACTTGGTTGAACTGTTGGTTCTAAAGAAATGTCTCTTCTTTATGTGGTTATCTGAACAAATAGTAGGTTGAGGGTTGATAGCCCTTGTAGCATTACATTGCTGTGGATGGATAGGGAGCTCACCCTACATAGTTGGAGTAGATGGTAATGGAGCTAAGGGTGGAAGAGGTATAGTCAGATGAAAAGGATAGTATATTTGTGGAACATCACCCCTAGGAGAAGAAGTTCTATAGTACTTGTGGGTTTGGTAGTGAGGCTGAGGAGTGACGTGACTGGTGGAGTCACGTGGAGAGATCGACGACTACACATAGTATCCATACAGGTCATGTTGACGGTAAGGGTACTATTGACATGGTGGTGGCATTCCCCATGATCGTGGGTGTTGCCACTATTGATACTATTCATTTAGTTGTGGTGGAGCTCCACTCGAATAATACATCAAGGGTTGGTGGAATTGCCTTGGGTTACCTTGAGGATAAGGTAACCTTCAGGGTGTTTGTCGTCTATTTAATTATGGGTTTAGTGCATACACCCCAGACTCTTGCAGATGTGACACTACTGGGCGACATCCCTTAGGATGGTCATATTGGCATATCTCACATCCGCTATCATTGTCTATGTCTAAATCCACAACCTCTTCAACGATGGCAACTTTTCCCTTACCCTTGTTACGTGCATATTCAGCTTCTCTCTTTTTCCTTCTCTCTCGATCACTACTTTGCTCTCTAGAATCCTCTACTATTTTTAGAACGGTTTGAAATTTATCATCTAGGGAGTTCCAAATTTGATCTACCTTTGATCTACCTTTGCCGATACTTCTAATGCAAATTTCTAAATGGGCAAAGTTTTCCTATTCACAATCTCTTCAAGCGGCGACTCTTCTTCATCTTCACAAAATCTAACTTCCTTCTTTCAGAGGAAAGGATCTCTGTTGTATTCCTCTGCACTTTCTCTTTCACTTAACTCACCTTCCTCTTTGGCAACTTGCTCCAATAATCTTTTTACTTGATGGGATCTAAGCTTGGATAGTCTCCCTTGGCCATAAGTCCCAAGGGTTCTTTGCGTTTCGTACCCAAGCCCATCTCCGAGATGACATAGTTGTTCCCTCTGCGAGTAACCATGGCTAGGGCAACAATGTAATAATGCATAATATCAGCCCATGGTAGCATCCAAAGGTTCGTGTCCTCCTTGTTTCTATCCTTGGATTTGCTTACATAGGTTGGACACTTGGGAGTACATTTGATACTTATCTTTGAATAACTGTAACATCGTACTCCATTGATGAATGGATTCTAGTTCTAAGAATTGGTACTAGCTTTCTGCTTCCTTGATCAATTTCCATGGAAACAACTTTAGTTTTTGCCACTCATTTTCTATATTTTGCAAGGCACATGCATCATAGAATGCTTGTAGATGATTTTGATGATCAACGTTGTATCCCCCTTAAAATTGTGGGATATTGTTCATGTCTAATCTTTTGATCCTACTATCCTTTTGGTGCCTTGTTGGGATTCTAATGACCTTAGTTATATCTAGCATACTTCGAGTAGTGAGTAGGGGTTCATCGTGATCGTATTGTCTATGGCGTCTTTGATGCTTATGTTGTTCCCTACTCTCCCTCCTTTCGTGGTATGTTTCTCTAGAATGTCCTCATCCCCTTTCTTGACTGTTTTGTCTATGATCCTATTTTGCCTACCATTATCCTCAGGGTCTTTTCCCTTGTGACTACGTTCAGATCTTGAAGGAGAGAGGGAAGGAGATGATGAAGGTGAAGAGGAAGGAGGACTGGCATCATGATGGTGCTTGCTACCTTCTCTTCAATGGTTGTGGCGTCGGTCATAGTTACGATTAGAATGTCCATCTTTGTCATGCACTTGTGTTTCTTTTTCAGATCCTTTGTGTCTGTCGGTACTAGAATATGGGTTATGGATAGTTGAGTGAAGATTCTGATACACAACCCCTTGACTGAAGTCAACAGGAGAAACATCGTTTTGTGGAAAACCTCATGAGGTAGGTTTACCACCCTCATTTTCACTTAGGACATACGGGATGTCCTAAGACCACTTCCCTTTCATAGATTTATAATGTCTCTTTTGTTCCAGGTTGCTTTGACATTGTGCCTTCGTGGGTTAATAATATCTCAAATCTTGTTCATGCACAATGTACTCCGATTGTAAGTGGTGCATACCAATTCATGTGAGAGCATGAAGAAGCATGCTTGGGATTGTGCAATCAAGAGGTAACACTATGTTACCTTCTAAATCATGCCAACGTAGTTGTTCATTCTGGTGGAGGATAAAGGTAAAGTCTGGTACATACTCGTTAGGATGAATGTATAGTAAGCGAAACTGTTGGGGTACTAGCAGATTATCCTGTACACTCCACCTTCGATTGTTCATTGTGTCAGACCTAGGCGGTGAAGCACTTTTGTAAGAAGAAGGAGACATGATTAATTATTTAGTGTGTAATACTCTTCTCTTTTTGATGATTGTGGGGTCAATAACCCTAAGGGTTTGTTCTAATGTTGGGAGGATTCCTAAGTTCTAATTAGTGCACAAACAACAAAGTCCCTAGCAATGTTGCCAATGATGAGTGGCAAGGTACCCCTACGCTCAACCATACAAATACAAGCATTCATGTTCAATCTGATTGAACTCCAAGAACTAAGTGCTTATGCACCTTCATAGAACAAGGATGGGTTAGGCAATCGTCATCTTCCCAAGCTTACTTATATGGCATGATTGTATGGTTAAGTAAACTTGAGGTATGTGATTTTTATGCTTTTTTATGTTTTATGTTCCTGGTGCTTAGAAAGGAGAAATGAAATAATCAAGTAACTAATTTAATTTAACTAATCAATTGTGCTTTAACTAGTCCTAACACTAGCATTCGTTCCCACTCTTCGTACACATCCTGAACTAGTGTAACACTATTGAGATTACCAAACACTAGTCGTTACTAGGTTACCGAGTGTTCCACGTATGCTCAAAGTGGTCGTACTGAGTGTGTTTACTTGTTGAAAATGAAAAAATCGATAAAAACAACCAATTAAATAATGAAAGCATTAAATAACTGTAAATAACATTAAATGCAATAAATAAGCTATTCTGAATGTTGCAAGGTCTATCACAAAGTTCATCTTTATTTTTGGACACAAGGTGTGCTCAGGTACACAATGCTTGAGTAAAGATCCGTTCACTTTATGACTCCTATTGTGGACACTCAGAAATAATTTTAACTCTAGAAAGGGAAAACTGCAAGAGTTTGGGTTAAGGGACTAAGAAAACTATCTATCTAATTCAAAACCAAGTGCGCCCACCTCTTATTTATAGGCAATGAGACAGGTTCTGATATTAGATGTCCAATATCACTTAGCAGGTTCCGATATCACAATCCCAATATCGCGACTCATTACTATATTACAATTATTTTGGATTCCAAAAATTCCCTCACTGAGCTACCTAAAATATTTTTTCTTTTACCCAAAATATTGTGCAACTAAAAATAATGTTGGCTTTCATATTATTTAATAATCAATTAAGTATTATTTAAGGTGGTGTCAAACTCAAAACAATTTGAATCCAAGATAGATAGCCGATATGATCCTTTCAAAGAATTACATAGAGATATAACTCCTCATCATTATTATAATTGAACATAACAATGAGGTGTTAGCCTAGTACTAATACTCTTGTTTTAAAAACTCCAAGTCATGGATTCGATTTTGGTGGGCAATGTTAAGTTATAAAGTTCTAATTAGACTATATATCTTGGTTCCAACATTAGCATCATCAAAAACTCATTATTATTGATGAGTGGGTTACTCTCAAGCCTTCAAAAATCTTGAAAAAATATTGTCTTTAAAATTTAGGAATACCTTTTTCTTTTAAGCATAATCTTACTCTTTTGTAGAATTATATGATTGAGAAAATTGAAAAGAAGCTTGATAATTAGAAAGAAAGGGCAAAGTTTTAGTTATGAAGTAAATGCTTTAATAAACTCATGTTCTTTACTAGAGTTATTAGGCTACTTCCAAAACTTTTTATGATAGAATTGATTATATTATCCATTAGTTTCTTTGGTATGATAAGTAAATGCTAGGATTACCAAGAGTCATACGCATGCTCGAAGTGATCGTACTTATGTGCCTACTTAATTAACATGTATGAAAATGTAAATATTAACTATGTACATGAAAAGTAAATTGCATGGAAAGTAAATATAATCTAAGTCAAAGTGCTACAATGAATAAGAATCAATCTTGATCTTATTGTTGTTCATGGAATATGTTCAGGTACATTGCCACTCAAATAAGACTCCATGCAATTAACTCAGATCCACTCTATGGGCACTCACTGACTATTCTGTAAGAGAGTTTAGCTACTCTATTGACAAAACTATGAAAAACTATGCAAAACTATTGCGCAAATTGTGCACCCAAGCACTATATTTATGGGTTGGTCCATAACCCCCAACATCAGATATCTAGCATTGGGTCCTAGGCTCTGACGTCAGATACTTGATGTTGGGTACCTAATGTCGGGGCCTTGTTATCGGAGCCCTATTATTAGAGCTAGGATATCAGAGCCAACCAAAAAGTTGACTTTTTATCAAATAACCCAACCAACTAATGATTCATAAAATATGCATTAATAGAGATGATGTTTGAATTCTCCTTTTAAGAAACAAACTTGTGCAAGGAAAACCTAAGAATGATAATTATTGGTCTTCTAATAACTTTCTTCACTATTTTCTCTTTCCTCAAGTCATTTCTGTTTCTAGTTCTTTAATTCTTAAACAAACTTGAAAGACATGGTGTAAGGTTAGTAAATATTGGAATTCCAATTTTATTATAGTTTTAGAAGATATACTTAAGAAAATTAGCCCATGATGGCTTCCTTTTAATGAGGGAGTTTGGGCTACTAATGCATTTGGATTATGTACCACTTGAAGTAAACTTGGTATCACTACAGTTTATTGTCTACATATGCATGATAGATGGATTACACGAAATGAAGTTTCTAACCTCTATGGTTTGAATAGAAAGAGAAAAAAGAAGTTTGAAAATTAATGTCTAATCTTGCGAATTATTTAAAGTTGACAATAGTTTGCATTAGACTTTTCTAGATATTTTTTAGAAGGATAGCAAATTAATTTTTCTTTTTGTTTTGAAAGTTACATGCAATATTATTACAAATAATGATTTTATTCATAATAAAATTCAATAAATCCTAGAAAATGTAATTGTCATCATGCTTTTGGACAATGAAAATGAAAGATATTTGAAGAGCTTATACATTTCCTAAAATGCATATTTTTATGGTGCCTTATTCATCAACATCTTCCTATTAGTATTTGTCTTAAACATATAAAAAGTGGTTTTTTTCAATGTCATCTTTGTAAAGATAAAGACTTATTTTCTGATGTTTTTTAGTGTCCTATTGCTTAACATGCTTGGAAATGGACATTCAAAATTTGCAATAATTTTTAACCAAGCATTAATGAAGTTAATCTTGGTGATCAACCTACTTTGTCTACTTTCTTTCTTTGAATTTGGAGATATTTTTGACCAGTTGTTCTCTACTTTATTTGTAAGCTGTGGTGCATAATTATTTTTTAGCAATAAAAGCATAGCTATGACCTCTCTTTAGTAGTTAAATACTAAATTATCAAAGATATTGCTTTTTGGCTACAACATGAAGTAAAAAAGCTTGGATTGAAAGCTAGACAATTAATTTATTTTCTATAGTTTTAGTTTCTTTTTATTTTGAAGGATCAAGGATGAGAAGTTTTCAACTTTTGTTGTTATTTGTTATTTATTTTTGATTAATATATTCTTTTATCTTTAAAGAGAGAGTTTTCTCCTTTCTTTATAAGAAATCCTTTAATAATAAGTAGAAACTCATGTGGCTGCTTTTGAATAAAGGCAAGGCCTAATTCTTTTCCCACCTTAGAGGGGAGCCTTTTCAAGATTGGTTGTAAGAATGAAAACCTAAAAGGGATTTCCCAAAATTGTTGGGCTTTTTCTTTCTACTTTCTTTTCAATGATTTGATGTACTTTGAATTTTTTAAAAAATATTATTATTCATTTTCTTGGGTTTGAAACCCCTTCCTCTCTCCCCCCCCCCCCCCCCCCAAAAAAAAAAAAAAAAAAAAAAAAAAAAAATTCATGATTTGAAATAAGGATAAAAGCCACATTCTAGTAACTAAATAAGATGGGGAGTATCAAACCCAAAAAATAATATTAATAACAAAAGAAAAAAAGATTCAAAGTACCTTGCATACTTAACACTAAGGTTGTTAGGACTTAAATATTTATATTTACAATATTTACCTCTAAGAAATGTAGTCAAATTAGAACTTTATAACTCAATATTATCTATTAGAATCAAACATATATATTAGAGTTATTAAATTAAGGGTTTTACCACTAGGCTAATACCTCATCATTAACACTGAGTTGAAAACACTAAAAACAATATAGAAAGTAAAAAATTTTCTATTTTTAAGATGGCTACCTAGGTATATAATCTTATAATTAATATTTTTAAAAAAATAAGAGAGGAAAATTAATTGTTATTAGGGAGGATGATCCTTGGCCTAACAACATTCACATCACTTTCAACATGTGTGTTGGAACTTAAATAGTAAAAGGATTTTAGGTAGTAATAGAAATCTTTCAAAAAATCCCAACATTTGTAGAAAAATTAGATACACAAGAAAGTGATCCGTCACTATTACTTTGTCACTTAATCTTGCATCAAGAATCTTGATAGTAAGCTATAACTTGTTAACATTGTTTTGAATTGAGTAATAGTTCTTGTAGTATAAGTAAAAGCATTTACTAAAGATTCTATTATTTTTGGTTTCTTTATTAATATTTGATTATTCTTATAGTTGACATTAGCTTGTTTTTTTTATACCTTTAGCTTTACATTGTTTTTCTATTCTAATGATGTATACAAGTCATTGATTTCTAATCATACATCATGATTTCTGTTTATTCAAAGTTTAGATTGCATGCTTTGTAATCAAACTTTCAATACACAATTAAATGATATAATGTAAAAGTATAACATTCAAGTTATTTATGCTAGGTTCTATTCTTGTCATTTTTTGCTTGTTAAGCTAGTTAATGATTCGATGAGGTAACATGCACTAGATATAAGATCATTGATACATAAGTGATGAGTGGCAAGGTACCCTTATGCTCAACCATATGAATTACAAGCGTTCACACATGATTCGATCAAATCTATGGATGGGACTAGTTGTGCATCTAAATCGTTATGCCTTAATTGTAGTTTGCTATCTTCCCACTTGGACTACTGGTAGCTTTGTCACATATGGTTTAGTCCAAAGTGAGGCATGTGATTGATGTTATCTAGCCCTATGCTACTCCTAATGACAATGAAGAGGTAAATTAACTAAGCTAATTAACAATGGAAAGTAAAATCTAAACTAGCCTACATGTGATGAATATTAATTCTTAATTATCTACACATGCCTTGGACTTTGTGTGAGTACTACTGGGATTACCAAGCGTATGTCACTGGGCTTACCAAAGGATATGCTATTGGGTTACCAAGTAATTACACTTAAGCACTCGAGATTAGTTGTACTCATTCTGCTTAACGATAGGAATCATAAAGAGCAATAAATGGAAATATTAACAAGGGAAAATAATAAATAATTAAATAATTAAAATAAATAATAAATCTAAGTGGATGTTGCAATGATGGAAGTAATCTCAATCTTTATTTCTAGTCATGTAATGTGTCCAAGGATGTCACACTTGAATAAGGATGTTGTACAATTACAAACATCACATTGCAGGCATGCACTAGGAAAGAACAAAACTAGAAATCAATACTCTATGAAAAAGCTAACTAAAATCTGAGACTAAAAACTATCCCAATCGTGCACCTAATTATTGTATTTATAGGCTAGCATGAAAGAGATGATATCGGATATCTAACATCATTTCTTGGGATCCAATATCATGTATTCAATATCAAGTCTCTGATATTGGATATACGATATTAGGGCTCACAAAATCATGTCTCATCATACCCCCACAATTGAATGAAAACTTGTCCTTAAGTTAAAAAAAATGAGGAACAAGTTCTATACAAAATATTGGGAAGGTATGAAATTATTGACTAACTCAAACAATCAAACAAACAAATGGACTCTTGCATGTTGTAGTGATGTTTTATAAAAATTTGGACATAACATTACAAGACACAAAAATGGGAAGCTCATGTATTTCTTGGAGGTAGTGGCTCCTCCATTAGTTGCTTCCCTTTGTTGCTAGGCTTCTAAAATCTGTAGTGGTTGAGTAGTGCTTGCAACTTTTCTTCTCTCGTCCTTAGATAATGTACTATCTAGGCTGCTGAGTCAATGTGTGCTAATGCTAGTACATCCCAAGGACATGATAATTGCAGAAACATTTTGTTGGCCTTTACATACTAGGATGCAAATTGCTATTGTTCCTTCTCAAAGGCCTTGGCCTTTTCTTTCAACTCATGATGATCCATTAATCTCTGGGCTAGATTTGAGGCAACCTCTTTCTATTTGTGGTAGCGAGCTTTGATCACCTCAAGTTCTGAGTTTACTACATGAATTTTCTGCAAAGAAAATTTTGTGTCTACAAACTCTTTTTCATATAATGCATAGGTGGTTGCTACTTGTTGCTCCAATTCATTTCTTAGTTAACTTGCTATTAACATGGCAAGGTTGTGATATCTGAGGTTAGCCAATGCCATGTATTCCTTTAAATTTTCGATCTATAGGTCTTTATTCTTGACTTTTACTTGTTGGACCAAGGCATAGTTATCCAAGATGGGCTACCAATCAAGATTTTGCATTGACATGGATTTGATGTGGGTTTTGGCCATCTGGATTTTCTTTTCATTAATTTGCGTATAGATGTTGACTTGGTTCCAGAAGTGTTCTTTTAGCTTTTCATGATTTTTGGCCTCATTCTGCCATGCAATTATTTTGATTGTAGACTTTTGTCAAATTGTGCAGTCCTCCTTCATTAAGAGGATGGGATTTTCTCTAGTGAATTGGTTGATATCTTGGTTAACTCTCACTAGTTGTTCTCTCAACTAGTGGACACTTTCCTCTAGAACATTCTTTTGCTTTTCTATGGTGGTCAACCTTGAGTTCTCTATAGTGAGCTATTTTGTTTCCTCTTGGATGGTGGTCAATGCCTTTTTGTGAGCACAGGATTGTGCTTTAGAGGTGGAGGCATTCTAGATTGCCTTTTCCTTTTCTTGCTTTTTAGCTTTGTTCTCTTCAAATAATCTATCCATCTACTATGTTATCAATTGATCTAGTTGATTAGGTGCAGCAAATTGATAGGATCCCATCTTTTAGCTCTTAGGAGGCCATTTCCTATTGCAAACATTGCACTTATACTTTTGCATGGTTTGCCCTAGTCTCAGCCATGACCAACTTTCCCTTAGTTGTAATGAGGTCTGATTGTGTTGTAGTGGAATCATTGGGGATGTTGAATAGGGTAGACATTACTTGTCATGTTTGCAGCAATTGATTTAACACATCCTCATGGTTTGCAAGATTCATCAAACTCCCAACAAGCATCTGCGCATCTCTAGTCCCAGTAAAATTTACTAGAGGCACAACAGAGGCATTGAATGATTCCTTGATGTGATTTGTTTTCATTTTTGCTACACCTTGCACATCCTAATGCTACATAACCACTACTATGGCACCTTCTCCTATTTCAAGCATCACTTGGAAGAATGTGACATTACTAGAGATTTATCTTGACCACTGGGATTCTCTTCTTGATTGCAGCAAGATCTATGCCCTTGTTGGATTAGTCAAAATACTAGGTTGCATGGCATTTTTGATGACTTTGAAGAGGCTTGACTCCTCTCTACTCTCCCAATTAAGCATTTTAGCAATTTTCTACAAATGGCACATTACATGCCTATAGTCTTGTGGTGGTGGTGGTGGAACTTATGGCTTGCAATGTTGTTTAGGATCTTGTTTTGCTTCTTTTTTAGGTTTCACTTCCTTCTCTAGTTCTTGTTCCTCAACAAGGTCTTTCCTTGGTGCTACTAGTTTAAGTAATTTAGCAAAGGAAGCATTTTGAGCCTTCTTGGGAATGTTGTTTATGTACCCCAGGATTCTAGCATGCTTACATAGCTTCTTGATGAGGCAAGGAAACGGAAGTGTTGGCTTCCCTGCCTTCTTTTCTTCAAATCACCTCTAAATTTCTATGCAATATAGTTGGGAAGGTTGGCCATATATTTGCCCATTAGTATGGCACTTTCCCTAGCTACATATGTTGAAATCCTCTTGAGCCCTTTGGTGGGAAAGAGATGATATGTGCATATCTTGAATTAGGTCCTCTCTCCCAGGGTCAATTCATTATATATTTTGTCATCCTTGCTATATGTCTGCCTTAGCCACAACTTCCTAGTGTTAGGGTCAGACCTTATGGATAGATGAGCTAACTTAACCTTCTCATTTCTTAGATTAAGAGCTTCGATAATTGCTTTGATCAAGAATGAAACAATGAATCCAAAAATGTTAATGGTGGTGCCCTCTTCTTTGTTGTGCCAAAATTGGTAGGTTTAACCAAGATATCATTTTCCATTGTTTGAAAGGATGGGCCACATAAGTTACACCTAAAGTTGTGTCCGAATTGCCTCTAGAGAAAATGCCATAAATGAGTTGAAGTTCATTTCCACGATGACTATGGTCAACATGGATTTTTCTTGAATGGCTTTAAGGCATTCTAGGGACAACATGGTTCCTGCATGGGGGCTTGTTGGTCTAAAACCTTTTCTTAGATTGACTATTTTGTGATAGAAGCCTCTTGATGGATTTTGAATGATTGGGCCTCCTATTCCTCATGATTAGCATGCTCACCTTGTTGGCCTCTACCACTCCTTGGGTGTTTGGTTGCTCCCTATGAAGGTCCTACTTGAGCTCCTCTTTTTGGGGTCATTTGTAATTAATTAAGGAACAGATGTTACTAGGGTGTTGCTTTTTATCATTAATAGGTTTATACCTTAGTCATGATCTTAGTTCCATTAAGTTTGTTAGTTCATATGATTGTAGAGTTAGAAAATTTTTTAGAAAAATTCACAAAAAGTATTTATCATGTTTATGACCCTTTGGCATTGGTTCCTTTTTGGTTATAAATGACATATTATGAAGGTTATAATGCCTTGGATGAAAAGATTAAGGTTTTTGGCATTAATACGATTAATTGTTTCATTATAATGCTTAAGGATTGTAACACTCTTACCCTTATAATACCTTCTAGGCAATATCAAATTTTAGAAAAGTGGCACAAGTTTCCCACACAAGCACCCCTCACAACTAACTTGAACACTCTAGGTTCAAATAGGTTCAAATGGTATAGAAATCAGAATGGTAGAGAGCCAAATATCGTAAGTAGAAGTTGGTTGTGTAGAGCTCCGAGTCATGATAGAAAATTTGAAAAACTCTCCTAGTTATAAATGATGAGAATTGAGTTTAGGCATAACAGGGATCATATATATAGGTTTTGTGAGACCCGATAACAGGTATTTGATGTTGAGGTTGACCTGATATTAGGCTCCATGGATTTGCATCTAATGAGGGCACTAGGAATGGGAAATAAAGCTTTGTGATTGGTTGGAAGGTTTAAGGTGAGGTCCATAGTTCTCGGGTAAGTAGGAAATCAATTTTAGGCACTGGAAGTGTTAGAAGATGGAGTTGTTAATGTTAAAAGCTTAGGAAGATGCAGAAAGAGGGGCATTATACCAATGATGTGAAGTGTATCAATTTACATGATAAGAGAAAACTTGAAATTTAACAATGAAGCACTTAGAAGGTTAAGAATGATGTGGTTGTGCATACAAGTACAAGTTACAATAGTTACATAAGTGGGTCCTCCCAAAGTGGGCTCTAGTTTATAATGCCCTTCTATAATCACACCTAAAAATGTCTATAGGCACTAAAGGGGGTGAATGCAACATATACCTGTAAAACAAAACACACATGTTAAAACCACCAATGCTAGAAAATAACTCTATGTTACACAAAATCACAAGTTAGGATCATACAGATAGCGAGATGAGATGGGCTATAGAAGGGATGGTAGGGAGTGGAATGTGAGGTATCGTACTAGAGGCATAATGAATCCTTGTGTGTTATTAATGATTAAGTAATCATTAGCCCTTATTTCCAAGATTCAAACCAAGTCCAAACCACATGTTAGTGGCATCACATTGGTTCATCACTTTGGTTGACAACTGATGAGTGACGAGGTATCCCTACACTCAACCATATGAATACGAGTGTGTACACATGGTCTTGTTGAACTCCGTAGATAGGCTAGTTGTGGAACCTAGACAATTATACGTTGATCACAGTTCACTATCTTTCCACCTGGACTAGTATTTGCTTTTTCATGTATGGTTTAGTTCAAAGTGAGGTGTATGATGTAATTCTAAACTAGGATACTCCTAGAGACAATGGGAAACAATCTTGATTAATCTAATAGGAAACATAAAGTAAAATCTAAGCTAGCCTAAGTGCGATGAGCATCTATCCTTAATCATCCATACGCATCTTGGACCTCATGTACTACTTCTAGGATTTCCAAGCACACATTACTTGAGTAATACTAGATACGCTATTGGGTTACCAAGTAGTTACACTTAAATGTTCGTGATTAAGTCGTACTTATTCCGCATTAGCAACAAGAAGTGTAATTGATGATAAAGGAAATATTAACTAAATAGACAACAATAAATAATTAACAATTAAATTAAATAAAAGCTAAGTAAATAAGAATGAAAGTGATAGTAATTAATTGCTAAGTAGACTATGGTCTAATCTAGCCTAACACAAGTAACCATTCCCACTTCCTAGACACATCCTAAACTTCATGCAAACACTGCTGGGCTATTAAACGCTAATTGTTTTTGAGCTACCAAGTGTCACATGTATGCTCGAAGGGGTTGTGCTTGTGTAATTTAATGATTTTCTTAATTGATCAAAATGAATTGCTGTGCTAATAACATGAATGTGAAGTGCATAAAATGAAATAAAATAAAATAAATGTGTAAGAAAATAAATCTCAAGTGCTACAAGGATGAATAAAAGAGCTCTTCATCATTGCCAACACAATGTTGTGCTTAGGTACATCAATGCTTGAATAAAGATCCATCCACAGTTAGACCTCCTGCTACGGGCACTTGGAAAATATTCTAACTTTCAAACAAACTGCAAGAGTTTCACTACTTGACTACTAAAAAGCTTTCTAATAAGAGTAGTTACTCTAATAATTAGAGTAACCACTAGAGTAACCGCTCTAATAATTAGAATAACTGCTAGAGTAACCGCTCTTATAATTAGAATAACTACTAGAGTAACCACTAGAGTAACTGCTCTAATAATAACCACTCTAATAATTAGAGTAACTGCTTCATCAGCAATCATAAGACTACCATAGTTGCATGGAGTAACATCACTTGGCATTTTGTCCAAGGGAGGAGCTTATTGATGGTACCTTTTTTGTTTTTTTTTTTATGAAATCTGAGAAGCTACCAACCTTTAGGCATGGGTACATGTCTTTTTAGTGGAATCCTCAAAAATTTATTAAGTGCCTTTTTATGTTACTCTTACTCCCATATTTCATTAGATCTACATGGATATCTTTACAACCGAAGCAACTTGATAGAACATATAGAAGTGGCCAAAGAGAATCCACAAATCCCCTTGATGTCATACCCTTCACATGCTCCCTTGGTTCTTCACTTTCCTATCCAGGCATAATGATCATGAATTTACTATTAGTTTTGATGATGTAGAAGAATATCATTATGACTAAAGCAAGAACCTCTTATTGATGGGATGAGTGGATGGATGGTATGGCTCACTATCTGAATAATCAGTCCCTTATGACTTGACAACATAGAGAAAACCTCACCTCAATGGGGTACATGATTGTTTTATTTGTAAGCAAGATTACTTACAAATAAAATGAAAAAAAAAGGTGGAAAAAGTTTAAAAGGATAGGAAAAATTGTATCAAGAAATAAGAAAATGATAAAAAATTGTAAAATAAAAAGATGAAAAACACCTACTAATTCTAAAGGTTAGAATGGGATGTTTTTCCCACAACTAAGCATTTGGCCATGGAAAGAATTAATAAGCAAATAGGCAGGCTCCATGCATATATAAAACATTGTTACCCTTTAATTTTTCAGCCATTGGGTGTCTCTTGATTTAGTGGTAACTACGTAGATGAGTTGTTGTTCACACACTTGGTTGTTAATTGTATGGTGGATCAGAGTATGAGTTGTGTTAATGTTGCAGATGTTTGGCCCATGATTGCATCCTTGATCATGATTAGATATGCATGGATTTTTTTGTTTTCCAACAATGCTATATTTAGTACTTTTGTTAGGTGTTGGAGTAAGGATGGATGGTGGCCCTTGCATAGGATTAGAGGATAGTGGTTGTGAAAAGGAAGGTGGTGCACTAGATTGGCATTATGTTAGTTTGGATGATATGGTAGGTTTATGAGCATTGCTCTTTCACCTAGGGCCTATTCTAAAGAAAGGAAGTTTTCAAGTTTTCGGTGGGAACCTACTGGTATCACCATGTTTATGCACATTTGTAGCACAAGTGGCATTTGTTTGTTGATGTTGTGGTGCTAAACATTTGTATGTCATTGGTGGTGGCATGTGATGAGGTGGAGTATGAGAATATCGAGGGTAGGATGGATGGTAAGAGGCACAAGGTGGTGGTGATCCTTTGGGAGATTTCATGGGTTGATGGTACTCGAGAGAGTGATAATGGTGATTTGAAGTAGAGGACATAGAACTGGTTGGAGAAACAGGATGTTGAACATAATATCCATATGGTTTTAGCTAATAGGAAGGATAGGTCTGGTGTGGTGGTGGCCTTTCCCATGACCGTGGGCTTTACCACTGTGGTTGTTGGCAATGTTGAGGTTGGTAATTAGTGTCTCTAGCATAGTACGATTGGTTGTGGAACTATCTATCATTACCATGTGGAAAAGGAAATCTTCTGGGCATGTGCTTTTGCAAAAAATTTAGATTTAATGCACCTGCCTAATACTCATGTAGATGCAACAAGATCAGTTAATGGATCTTTGGATGGTCATATATGTAGATGTCACATCCATTACCTTTGTCTATGGTTGAGTTTGTAGCCTCACATTCTTCAGCCATTTTTCCTATTGGCCGAAAAGTGTTCCTAGCTATTTCTTGATTTTGCTTCCTTTGTTTATAGTGATCGCTTGGTTCATTTTGTATTACTTTCTCCTGTACAATATCTACAAGATTTGTAACTTTTTTGTATATCCACTTTGACATCTTATTAAACTTTGCTTCAAGTTCATCGATAAACTTTTGTATTGGCAAGGTTCATTGTAGAATCATCTTATCAAAAGTAGCCTCTTTCTCCTTACCATAGATATGGACTTGCTTCTTTTAAAGGGTCGAGTCTTAGTGATATTTCTCAATGTTCTTCCAATTGAATATCTCTCCTTCTTATTTTACCACATGCTTAATTAGCTCTTGGATTGGATGGGTTCATAGATTGTATAATTGACCTAGGGCATACATCCCAAGGATCTTCCTTGTTTCATTATGAAGCCCATCTATGATGTGAAAAATTTGCCTTTCCTTAGAGAAACCATGGCCCGGGCATTGATTCAATAGAGAGTAATATCTATCTAAGGCCATGTCCAAGGGTTCATGTTGTTCTTACTTCCATCCTTGGATTTATCTCCTCAGGTTGGACACCCTTGCATAGGTTTGGTATTTCTCGTTGAAAATTTCCAACATTGTGGACCATCATCCAGATTGAATTTGGTTTCAACGATCTATACCATACTTCTACTCTATTAACTACTTTCCTAGGAAAGAGCTCAAGATTTTTCCATCCAATTTCAATGTTGTAAAAGGCACAAGCATCATGGAAGGCTTGTATATGATGTTGTGGATCCAAATCATAGCCTCCTACAAATTTAGGAATATTATTCATAGCAAGCCTAGGTAGGAAACTCTCTTTGTGATGCCTACAAGATATCTTAACTACCTTTGTGATCTACATCAAGCTCTTAGTGGCCAATAATGGTTCATCATCATTAGACATGTTGTGGTGAAAATTTCTATTTCTATTTATTTCTATTTAGAAATGATATTATCTATGTTCATGTTGATGTCTTTGGCTTTTCCCATGGGTTTGATTTCTATTTTTATTCCAATCCTTTAGTGAAGCTTTATCTCCATACCTATGTTCATCTTTGTTAGCACTAGATGTTGAAGGGGAAGAGGAAGATGAGGAACTAGGAGGGTTGCCATGGCTTCTATGGTGTTTCCCATGATCCCTTGATTTATCCTTTCTAAATCTCAAGGAGGTCCTAGGCCTTGAGGCCTTCCCTAGCTAGGAATTACTTCATCTCCTCTAGGATTTTTTGTCTTAGGTGAATGTAGTCCTTGAGTGTCATTAGGGTGCTTATGAACATATGAAACCCTTACATGAGGTTGGTCACTCCAATTTTCTTCACCATATATCTCATTAGTTCTTCAATGAATGTTTTCATTATACAGTGCATTGTTGCTTCCTTGTGAAAGAGGCATTATTATGAGTTTATGATGTGCATGATTTAATTTTTTCTAAAAGATATATTGTTAATGCACTTACAATGATCGTGTATAATATAACTAATCTAGATAACTAGCACCATTCCTAGCAACAACACCAATGATGAGTGGCAAGATACCCTTACATCCAACCATACAAATCACAAGCATTCATGCATGATCTGATCAAATTCCATGGATGGGACTCATTGTGCATCTAAATCGTCATGTCTTGATCGTAGTTCACTATCTTCCCACTTGGACTAGTGGTAGCTTTATCATGTATAGTTTAGTCTAAAGTGAGGCATATGATTGATGTTCTCTAGCCCTATACTGCTCCTAATGACAATGAAGAGGTAAATTAACTAAGTGAATTAACAGTGGGAAGTAAAATCTAGACTAGCCTATGTGCAATGAGTATCCATTCTTAATTGTCCACACATTCCTTGGACTTCATGTGAGTACCACTGGTATTACTAAGCATATGTCACTGGGATTACCAAATGATATGCTACTGGGTTATCAAGTAATTACACTTAAGTGCTCACAATTGGTCATACTCATTTCACTTAATGACAGGAATCGTAAAGAGCAATAAATGGAAATGTTATCTAGGGAAAACAATAAACAATTAAACAATTGAAAGCAATAATAAATCTAAATGGATGCTGAAATGATGGAAGTAATCTCAATCTTTATTTCTAGTCATGTAATGCTTTCAAGTATGTCACACTCAAATAAGGATGCTATACAATTATAAACATCACACTGTAGGCATGCACTAGGAAATAATAGAATTGGAAATCAACAATATATGAAAAAAGCTAACTAAAATCTAAAACTAAAAACTATACCAACCATGCACCCAAGTGTTGTATTTATAGGCTAGCATGGTAAAGATGATATCATATATCTGACATTGTTTCTCGGGATCCAATATCATGTATTCGATATCAGGGCTAACAAAATCATGACTCATGAATAAGTATGTAGTGTTAATAATTCATAACTAGACTTTAAATTTTGATTTCTAATTTGAAGAATATTGTGAAGTTTCTTGTTTTGTTAACCTATTTAATCTTCTATTATTTTTAGAGAGCAACAAATTGTTATTCTTGTCAATTCCATTAAGCACATGGAATATATTTTCATACCATTTAATCCTTATACATGATTTTTATTGAAATAAATTTTCTAAACCAAAAAAGAAGATTAGTATGATAAGCAAGTAGGAAAACTTACATTTAACCAATTGCATATTGTAATCTTCCTTATTTTCACGACTTTTATCATCATGAAAGATATTTATTTAATACTTGTATAATATCCTCCTTCCTAGCTTTAGGTTAAAGAGCATTACATTAGGTATAAAATTGCTAAATGAATGATTAGTCATGGCTACAAATAATAAAAAATTAAAATGATCTAATACAATGATAAGGAAGTTGAAGGATAATACAGTGAAAACATGACTGAAAGAAAAGGAAAGACATAAACAATAGAAGATTATACGAAATACTAGGTACTATAATTTAATAAAAACCAAAACTATAAATAACTAAAATTAACATCAAAGCATAGAAGTCTTTAAACAGTGTATAGCTATAAATATCTAATGGTATCAATATGTTCTATGATATAAGGAAATATCTAAGATTGAAATACATAATACATGATAAAGAAATTTACTAATACATGACTAGAGATATCATTATATGCAAAAGAGATAAAAGTCTAAGATTGGAAAGTAAACATGCATAATATCCAAAAATCAACAAAAAATATTAAGAGATCTCCTTACTCTAGCTAGCTCTAATGACTTGAAAATGAAAGAGGGAGTCAGTATAAAATAAGTAAGAAACTTTGACATCTGTTTCAGTTGATTTAAGGGTAAGTCTTATGATGGGCTAGGCGAATGCATGATGACCTACCAACACATCTCAGTAGAGCATAAGCATATCAAACATTATTAATCACACATCATACAATCTAGACATCAAACACTCAACTAAATAAACTAAATATTATCCATTCCACTCCATCAATCCATAAATAAAAAAACTAGGATGCACCATGCTTAGTTTTAAATATGTGAATTATTATCATGAATACTCAACTAATGCAAACTATCTAAACAAACTAAATGCCAAACTACCATGTGCATGGATTAATTTATTATTCTAAAACCAAACTACTAGTGCCATAGATGTCATCAAGGACTCATATCTAATGTTTTTAGAGACAATGAGAAAAGGACCAACGAGTGATGAATCAACCTCTTCTATAAGATGCAGCCTACAGTGAGAGCCACATTGATAGATTTCAATGAGGTCAAATACTAAATGTTTCTAGGAAATAAATCTTTAATCAACCACATAACTTAGTGCTAGCTCTTGATAAATAATAGACACTTAAGCATCTAAACATGTATAAACCAAATGTTGATGGAGGAGAAACATAACAAATAAGCCAATAAGTCCAAATAATAAAAAACTCCAACATGAACTAATAATTGACTCCATGATCAAATCCAAAAGTCCAATATATTTTAGACCAACCAAATAATATTGAATAATGTTCAAGAACACTAAAGTGTATTAGACTAAGATTCAATGGTAGGACAATCCTAAAAAATGTAAAATCATAAGACCATGACCTAACCACAACCTAACCATGACTCATGGTTATTCATAAAAATCACTACTAGAAATTATAGTAAATTTGACTTAGTCTTGACTTGAACATGACTTATGGTGGAAGACCATAACTAGACCACAATTTGTAGTTAATAAAAAACTACTTGAGCCAACTTGAAACAACAAAAATGACTCAAAAGACTTGATCATGACTTATGATGAAAGACCAGGACTTGTGGGATTGTAGGTTTCAAGAAACAAAGATCAAAATCTCAAGGGAAGGAAAAAGTCTTGACCACAACCCTATCACAAGTTGCAATGGAAGACCATGACTCATGGTTAGTGTGAACAATCATACCATGACTTTTGATTGACTTATGATTTTGATGTAAAAAGTAATGAGTTTGAAAATCAACATGAAGTGACTTCTAAGTTGATAGGGGACTTTGGCATCAAGACAATGATAACATATGAAGTAATAGTGAATCTTTAAATCAAATGAAATGATTGAAAATACTTAAAAATAACATAAAGGCTTTAAATCCTTGAAAAATAATTTCAAAAAACATAGGAAGCTTGGAATTCAATGAATTGAATAGAATTCATATAGATCTAAGGAAAGATGAACCTTATATCATCAAAACAAAAGGCTAAAATAGATAAATCATGAAATTATCACAAAAAATCTATTTCTTGAAATCATTGAAAAAAATAATAAAGTTACCAAAAATACATATGTAACTAGGGTAAGAAAATTAGATAATTCAAGCTATGCAAACTAATACCCAAACTAAGAATAATTTCATAGGAAAGAGAATTTAGGAAAATCCCAACTACACCGATGATGCATAAAACTTGGACAAAAAATGAGAAAGTAACAAGGCATCTTTCCTAGAAAATAAGAAGCATAAGTCTAAACAATGCATGATCTCAACGACGTACATGCATGCTCCATGTGCAAATGAGCCAACAAATCTCCACAACACTGCCATAAGTATCTAATTTAGCAATGCTTTTGTGTCCAAGTAAATTGGATGAAAAAGTATCCAAAATAATGAAGTGTGAGGTTTTTAATGTAAAAATATTAAAATCTCAAATGTAGCAACATTCATACTATATCCTAGAATTAAGATCTCAAATAAAGAAAACCACTGCCAAACCATTTTCAACTTACATAAACATGTCAAAAACTAATAAAAATCATGCCATAATCTTGATGAATCAAACAACACATACTAAATAAGTAATTTAATTATAAAAATGTCATATACATAAAAAAAATTGATCATGCTTTCACATGTTAGACATGCCTCATTCATATCCATCATGAAAAATGCAATCAAAGTCATCCACTAGGTTAGTGCATACTAGCTAAACATGAATTAGTAATGTATAAAATAAATATATGTGAGTATAAAATATAAAATGCTAGAAAACTAATATATATAATTAAAATTATAGCTAGAGGGCACAACACATCATATAAAATCTTCTAAAAGTATAAAACCATAAGGTAAAGATACTAACTTAGGCATCAAAAAATATGAGTTATTACAACTTTTCCTTATTAAATCGAATTGATAATGAGGATAGAATATGTTCCTTTCTAGGATCATTATATAAAATTATCATTAAATCATCATAGGTTTAAATTGAAATTTCATTCCTTAATAGAATGAATCATAATTTATTCCATTATTTGGAACTCTTCATCTTCTAGATATTAGCAAGCATTCCCATCTACCATGGGCTTCTTGTTCTACTATAATCTTCTTGATTTCTTCCATATGTTTATCCTTCATTGAGGATTTAAGTTCAGTTTATTAATTTATTAATTAGAAGCTTATTACATGTGATTGTTGTATTTTATAAAATAGACATTTATATTAGTATTTCATTTATCTTTCTCATAACTTGCTTTTTAACTTTGTTGGTAGGTTTTATCTTCTCGTCTCCACATGAATAGACCTTACGTCTACTAACTTTCTCATAGCTTTGATTTTCATAATTCAAATTCATCATGCATGATGTTTCCATCCTTTTTGTTAATATTTATCATTGATAGGAGGACTTAATGTTGACCTTTTGGTATGTCAAAGCCTTAAGGAAAATGAAGAACATATAATGTTGTTGAATGTGATGCATGAAGGAGAGCTTAAAGAATGACATCTATAAAGAGATCTCAAAGTGGGGACTACAAGGACTCAAGGTAGTATGGATGAGTATGAAAACATCTAAGTGGATAATACAAGGACTTAAGGGAGCACGAACGAATAAAGAAGACTACAAGCTAAAAAACGATGTTTGGGATTCAAAGTTCAAAAGCTAAGAAGACGTCTCCTAGAAGTAGAAGATTTCTTTGCCAAAGTGGAGTTGACTTAGAGAATATGTCTCCTAAAAATAGGAGACATCTCCTTTTAAGAGAAGATGTCTCCATAGAGGTGCTCCAATTTTAGAAGAAATGTCTTCCCAGAATGGAAGTCAGTTTTAGAGATACGTCCTAATCTTGAAGGAGACATTTACACTAGCTATTACACAAATTCTATGGTGATTTCAAAAACTCTGAGGCTATAAGAAGACTTCATTCACTTGGGTATTGTGCAAGTGTTATGCATAAATTATCACTATTAAAGCAATCATTGTGTATTGTACTTGTGTACTTCATTTGTAAAATAATTTGGTTGATTGGTTATTGAATTATGGTTCAAAGTACAAGGACCTATAATTTGAGTTACCCTCTATCCTTGTTTTTTTGTTTCTCTCTTGTAGCTTTGTTGCGGTTGATGTGATTCTTACAAGAAGACATTGTAATTGAGCTTGTCAAAATCCTATGGGATTGAGTGTTTGTGTAGTGTCAAAACACTTCGGAGTGGAGCTTAGTTTGTAAAGGTTGTGTGATCCTTGAAAGCACTTTTTAAGCTTGTTGGAACCTTGTGGGGTTGAGTGGTTTTGTAGAAATGAAACACTTTGGAGTGAAGCGTAGAGCTTATACTAGGTATGATACCCTTTAAACCACATTTCAGAGAAACAAAGTCCAAAGGTGTGCAAGGAATCTACCCTTCGAGTGTGGACTACCCAAGTTGGGGAACCACATTAAATTATGTTATGGTTTTTATGGCTATTAAATTTTGTTTTGGAGAACTTATTCATCTCCCCCTTTTAAGTTCTTGATCCTAAGTAGTATTAGAGCTTGGTACTCTTTATTCAACATCAACTTCAAGAGTGAACTATGGAGGGGACATCTTACGTAAAGCCATTAATGTTCAATGTATTTGAATTTGCCTATTGGAAGGCAAGAATGCAAGGCTTCTTTGAGTCCATGGAATTTGAAGTATGGGAGTCCATCCTCAAAGGCTACACATTGCCCATTGATAGTACAACAAAGACCATCAAGCCTTAGAGCAAATGGATGCAAGAAGAAAAAGATAAGTTCATGTTTGTTTCAAAAGAAAAAATTGTTTGTATTATGCATTGAATAAATTTAAATTTAATAGAGTAGCTAGATGTAAAAAAATTGATAAAATGAGTTTTATAATGGCTATGATATCAGAGCTACGATATCACATATTCGGTATTGGAGACCTAGCTACAACATTGAATATATGATATTGTGGAACACATGCCCACCTATAAATTTGACACTTAAGCACATGGTCTGACACATAATTTCATCACCATGTAACAAAACTCTTGTAGTTTAATTTTGTAGCTTAGTGATAGAGTGATTGCCTGTAGTGTGCTATTGAGCAATTCTTCAAAATCTTTATTTGAGTGAAGTCTACTTGGACATAGTTCATGATGGAAATAAAGATCAAGATTACTTTTCATTATTTTAGCATCCACGTAGCTTTACTATTTTACTTAGCATATTTTTTTCTATTTTCTTAGCTTAATCATTTACATTTCTAAGTACTTTACTTTCCTTCTTCATTAGTAAAGTGGAATGAGTATGACTGGTTTTGAGCATTTAAGTGTAATTATTTGGTAACCTAGTAGTGGTTTCACTTGATTTGCTTAGTAGTGAACTCAATTGGTAATCACAGTAACAATTACATGAGCCTAAGATGTGCAAGGCAAGCTAGGAACAAATACTCATTGTACTAGGCTAGAGTAGATTATGTTACTATTTTCCTTAGACTTAGAATTATTTCCACACTTTACCATTGTAGCTAGGAGTGCATAGATTATACTAGCTCCACATGGGAGGATAATTATCACAAAATCAAACCAATTATTGGCATAATCACATTACCTCATCCATGGATTACAATAAGGCTACATGTGAACACTTGTAACTTGTATGATTAGATGTTGGATTACTTCATTGCTCATCAATAGCCAAAGAAATTTGGGAAAATTTAGAGGGTGCTTATGAGGGAACATTAATAGTCAAGCAATCTAAACATTTCGTCGTACAAAGTGAGTATGATAAGCTCAAAATGAGAGAAGGTGACAAAATAAAAGATTATCTCTTGAGAGCAGATGATCTTGTTGTGGTTATTAGAGGTACTAGTAAAGATTTGCCTAAAAGTGATGTCATAATAAAAATGATTAGAACTCTCCAACAAGAGGTTAGATCGAAGGTTACATCCATGGAGGAAATTAGAGATTTCTTAGTTGTAAAATTTGAAGAGCTTCAAAGTGCTCTTATTGCTTATGAAATTAGCCTAATAAGAAAAGGGACAATTAAAGAAAAATCCATTTCTCTAAAATTTGCCTCCAAGAAAAAGGAACCTAATGAGTAGGATGAGAGAAGTAAAGCTCTTCTTTGAAGAAGGCTGTAGAGGCTTATGGAAAAAAGGAACAAGAGCTCCAATTAGCAAAGGCCCAATCAATTCAAAGGTAAAGAAAGAGGTAAAAATTTTTCAAGTTCTAGTTTTGATTCTTCTTCTATAGAATGTTGGGTTTGTGATGGAAGAGGCCATGTGGCCTCTAAATGTCCTAGTAATGGAAAGTGACAAAGGAGGGATAGAAATGATATGGAATTGAAAAAAACCAATGTCTACACAAGTTTGGATTATGGAGAACAAAGTGAAGATGAGGTGGATGAGGCCACAAAAGATTCACATCTCATTTGCATGGCTCTCACATATGGTGAGATTGGTAGTGTAGATGATGAATTTGAAAATGAAGAACAAAGGTATGAGCTTTTGTGTAATGAACTTTTATCTTTTCAAAATCTTTACACAAAGTTAAGTAAACAAGTAAAAATTAAGGAACAAGAAATTCTTTCATTAAATTTAAAGATTTTAGACCTCACAAAAGAAATCTTAGATGTTAGGACTAAGAATAAGAGCTAACCAAGTCTTGTAAGCAAATGAAGGAAGAGCTTGTAGATGTAAAATATGTGAATGAAAGGCCGGTTAAAGGGAAAGAGTCCCTTTAGATGGTCTTAGAATAAGGAAGAAATCCACATGATGATAGTGGGTTAGGATGTTGTACACAAGAGGAATCATCTACACCAACTTCATCTCAAACTAAGGTTACTCTAAAGAATGAAGAATCAATAGGCCCTACATCTCAACCAAGAGTAGGTCTAAGGTATGATCACTTTGACTACTCTAGGAAGGTGAGATGTTATTATTATCATAAATTTGGGCATAAGCAATGGGAGTGAAATTTAAAGTTTTATCATATGAATATATGGTCATACCATAAGACTCAGTCTTACCAAAATGCACCGAGAAAGGGGACTATGTAAGACCATAGGAAGAATTAGACAACTCAATAGGACAAGGGGGTTAAGAAAGAATGGAGAGTCAAAAGGAAGGAACAAGGGAATGAGGAGACTCTATCCAATAAATTTTTGAGAGGGAGCCAAGCCTTGACAATTGAGAAAGTCTATGTAAGAAGAGAAACCTTGAAAGAGGAATCTCATTCTTTAGCATTCTAGGCACCTTCATTCTCTTCAGCAAGAAAGGTAAGTATTTGATTCATTTCATGTATATTTTAATACTATTATCCTTGGAAACCATGTCTAAACCCCATCCTATTGAGCCTCTTCTAGGAGACGTATTCTCCCAAAAGGAGATGTCTACTTTTGAAAGGAGACATCTTCTTGTCATTACCTTCTTCATGGTAGAGATGTCTACTCTAAAAATGAGACATCTACATGAGTTTTAACCATGAATGAGGCATCTATCTTCCAAAATAGATGTATTCTTTCTTGTAAAAAACCCTCATTTGGAAAGGTTATAAGAAATTCAAACCCTCTTTTAGCTCATTTTCATTAAAGGCAATCATAAGGAGATGACCATGGCACCATCAGTGATAGCGATTTAAGTAGTAATAGTCCACAAGAAGGTTGAAATGTCAAGGGTACCACCAAAGAAGAGGTCTAGGTGAGGCTCCACAAGCAATCCAAACTCATACATTCCTCAGTTCAAATCTACCAATTCCCAACACCAGTTTTAGGTAACTCGAATTATCAATATTAGTTAAGAGTGTTCTTTGTCCTTTCCTCTACATAGGTAGCAAGCTTTGATGAGTTATTTTCAAGTTTTGAATTGTGATGCTTTCATTACTACAGATTTCTTGGTTTCTAAAGTTCTTATCAAATAATTTTATTGTAATATTTTGATTATTGATGCTATTGTTGGGGCATTTACTACTATGATTGGGGGTTTATTGATGTTTTTCATGTTTCCATTCATTCTATGAATGATATCTTTTTGAATGGTATAATTCCCATTACACATGATGAGTTTTGTGATGCCTTGTTTGGAGAGTTAGTGTCTTTTGATAGAGGTAGAATTTATAGGAACATGATATCTCCATATGTTTCCACCTTGTTCCTTATTATTTTTTATAACATTATTATAAAAGGGGAAAGCTATAGCTATCTATTAACACCCCAAGCTTTTGTTCTCTACTGTCTACTTATAGGACAACCACTAAACTTAGGCTATATTCTCTATTATAACATGTTGATCATGTTTACCAAAGAGAGGATCTTTGGGCATTCTCATTTCATTAGCTTGTTGATATGTTAGAGAGGTGTTCCCATTCTATAGATTCCTTTGATTAAAGGTAAGACAAGCCTTGGAGAGTATGTGGAGAAGAGGAGCTCCTCACATGTAGATGAAGTGGGACCCAACACTAAGCCACCTGCATCACATAAGAAGAGAGCAACATCATCATTCAAGGCCTCACCTTAGTTGAATAGGTCCAAATCTAGTGGTGCACAAGTGAGATCATCCCTAAAGAAGCTTCTTCGATTTTTTGCTTGCACTATAGGGATGATTAGCAAGAATCTCTCTTACTTGCATAAGAGAATGGATGTTGTTGGAGTAACTCTTCCTTTTGATGGGCATTAGTTGTAGGAGACCACCATTCCTTCTATTTCAGATAATGAGGAGGACCTTCCTACCACACACAAATATTCTATGGTAGGTAGACCTTCCCAGGCCTATGACTTGGACAATGCATAAGATTTAGAGGATCCAAATGCACCATTGGCACATGTTCAAGGGGAGCATTAGGATCCCATGTAGCCTAGAACTCATGTTCCACCTTAGGATGATTTTGCTAGATCCTTTAAGTAGTAGGTCAAGGAGAACATCTTTATGACTTCATCCCAATGGAGGCCTAGCACTGACATTACCTATTAGAGGAAGGGAACTTCCTCATATTTTAGTAGGCTCCAGCTTAAACAGATCCACAAGCTTCATCTCATTTTTGAGTGAATCTTCATCCAAGGAGGGCTTCTATCTGGATCCCATCTTTAGATGTTGATATTGAGTAGTGTGTGACTAGCACCAACATCAGCAGTGATGATGACAAAGAGGAGGTGTACATACTATACAAAGCTGCAACTACTTTAGATGATGAATCCAATGATGTAATCAAGATCAATGGTTAAAGTTCTTGGGTGCTCTCTCTCCTTTTCATTGATGTCCAAAAAGGGGAAGACAATAGTGTAATGTAGTACACATATGTGATTTTTGTGGATTTGCACATATGTCATTTTTATACATGTTGAGGATGTATTAGTGGTCTTATTGTATGGATAATTTGTGGTTAGCTTGTTTGAAAAATTTGTGGTATAAATAGATGGTTCTTATCTTGGTTATCTATTTTTGATGCATTTTTTTGTGGAGATTGGTTTTTCCTTTGTCTAGCATCATTTTATTAGCTTAGATTCTTTTTTGATTTTACACAATCTCTACCCTGTGCCTTGAGCTTTAGAGCCTTTATCCTAATCCTTGGCTACCATTAGAATTTATAAATCTTAATATTTTGTAATGGTTATTATTATTATTTATTGGTTTATTGACTCACCCATTTTCTTAAGTTTTGGACATTACCAAAAGGGGGAGATTTTTGACCTTTTGAAATGTCAAAATCTTAAGGAAAATGGAGAACATATAATGTTGTGGAATATGATGCAGGGTATGAAGGAGAGCTTAAAGAATGACATGTACAAAGAGATCTCAAAGTGGAAACTACAAGGACTCAAGGAATCATGGATGAGTATGAAGATGCCTAAGTGGAGACTACAAGGGCTTAAGGGAGTATGGACAAGTAAAGAGGACTACAAGCTAAAAGAAGATGCTCTAGTGATTGAGAGGAAGCTTTAGGAATCAAAGTTCAAAAGTTGAGAAGACATCTCCTAGAAGCAGAAGACATCTTGGCTAAAGTGGAGTTGACTCAGGGAAGATGTCTCCTTTCAAGGGAAGACATCTTCATAGAGACATCTCCATAGAGATGTTCCAATTTTAGAAGAGATGTCTCCCTAGAATTGAAGTCATTTTCAAAGAGATTTCCTACACTAGCTGTTGCATGAATTCCAAGGTGATTTCAGAAACTCTAAGGTTATAAAAAGACTTTGTTCTCTTGGTTATTGTGTAAGTTTTGTGCATAAATTATTACTATCAAATCATTGTGTATTGTAATTGTGTACTTTGTTTGTAAAATCATTTGCTTGATTGGTTCTTGAGTTGTACTTCAAAGTACAAGGGCCTATAATTTGATTTACACTTTATCCTTATGTTTTTATTTCTCTCTTGTAGCCTTGCTAGGGTTGATGTGCTTCTTGTGAGAAGGTGATGAGCCGCGATATCACGTCCACCACGTGATATTGCATCCTGTCTCAATTTCTATAAATAAGAGGTGGCTTTCCTTGTTCTGGGGAGTTAGACTTAGACCCTTAGATAAACTCTTGCAGTTTTACCATTCCAGAGTTAGAATAATTTCCATGTGCCCGCAGTAGGAGTCTTAAAGTGAACGGATCTTTATTCGAGCAAATTGTACTTGAGCACACATTTGTGTACAGAAATAAAGATGAACTTTATCATAAACCTTGCAGCATACGGATGAAGCTAAATAGTAATTAATTATCATTTAATGTTTAAATGATTTCCTAGTTAATTAATATCTCTCTCAATCCTTGACTCTCGTAGTTAAGTGCACTTAGTACGACCGCTTTGAGCATGCATGTAGCGCTTGGTAACCTAGTAATGATTAGTGTTTGGTAATCCCAGTAGCGTTACACCGGTTCAGGATGTGTACGGAATGTGGGAACGGATACTGGTGTTAGGAACCATTAGAACTTAGTTAGTAAATAGTTAATGAAAGTTAGTCACTTAGTTCTCTTTACCTTCCTCTATTAGCATAAGACATTAAAAAGATAAAAGCTATAAAAATCATATACCTCAAGCTTACTTAACCATACAACCATGACAATACAAGTAAGTTTAGGAAGACAACGATTGATTAACCCTGAGTGTTCCATTAAGGCACGTAAGCACTTAGTCCTTGGAGTTTGACCAGATGGCATGTGAAACACTTGTATTCGTATGGTTGAGTGTAGGGGTACCTCGCCACTCATCATTGGCGCTGTTGCCAGGGACTTAGTTGTTTGTGCACTACATAGAACATAGGAAATCATCCATATTGTTGGAATGTTAGAATGAACCCTTAGGGTTGATCAAAGAAAAGATAAGACAACCGTAAATTGCACACCGAACAAGATGAAAATATCTTCTTCTTCACACAAGAGCACTTCACCACCTAGGACTAACATAAGAGACAGTCGGCAGCATAACACACGTAACCAAGATTCACCAGTTCCTTAACAGTTTCGTGTGGTATATACTCATCATGATGAGTATGTACCTGATTTACCTTTATTCTCCATCAAGATGAACAACTGTGTTGGAGAGACTTGGAAGGTAACATAGTGTTGCCTCTGGACTGATCAGTCCCCAACATGCTCCTTCGTTCTCTCACATGAATAAGCATGCCACTTTTATATGTGGAATACATTACATGTGATCATGACACAAGGGACTATCATTCCATAGAAGTGCAACGTTAATGGGACTTGCGACAGGAGAGTTACCACGCATCCTTGAAGGGTAAATGGCCCCATAACGCCCCACATGTTTTAAGCGAAATTGGGGATGGTGAACCTACTTCAATAGGTTCCCCACCAAATGATGTTCCTCCTCCTAACGATGGTCAAGAGATGGTGTATCAGAACCTCCACTCCACGGTTCACAACCCTAGTTCTGATCCCCAAAAACATGAAGTGTTCAACGAGGGAATATAAACACACGGTAAGGTAGACGTTTGATCGTAATCATGATCAAGGCCAAGGCCATCAAAGAGAAGGTAGAAAATACTATCATGGTGATGGTTCTCCTTCTTCTTCACCTTCATCATCACATTCACCCTCTTCTTCAGTGTCCGAACGTAGTCATAAGGAAACTAACGATGAGGATAAAGGAAAATAGAGTGAAAAACATTGATGAGATAGTCGAGAATGAGGACGAGGGCACTCTAGGGAATCAAGGCATAGAAGAAGGGAGATTAGGGAACCATGTAGACACCATAGACGCTATGAACGAGATGACCATGAAGAACCCCTACTCACAACCAGAAGCATGTTAGATATAACAGAGGCTGTAAGAGTTCCAACAAGGTACCAAAAGGATAGTAGGATCAAGAGATTAGACATGAACAATATCCCACGATTTGAAGGGGGTTACAATGCTGTTTCTCAAAACCATTTACAAGCATTCCATAATGCGTGTGCCTTGCAAAACATAGAAAATGAATGGCAAAAACTAAGGTTGTTCCCAAGGATACTAGTGAAAGAAGCTAAAAGCTGGTACTGGTTCTTAGAACTAGAATCCATTCGGAGGTGGAGTACAATGTTAGAACTATTTAATGATAAGTACCAAACGTACTCCTGAGTGTCTAACCTGCAAAAGCAAATCCAAGGATGGAAGAAAGGAAATCAGGAACCCTTGGAAGCTGCCATGGGCCACTATTACGCATTGTTACATCGTTGCCCTGGCCATGGTTATTCACAGTAGGATCAACTACACCATCTCGTGGATGGACTTAGGCATGAAACAAGGAGAACCCTTGGAATGCATTCCCAAGGGAGATTATCAGAGCTTAGGTCTCATTAGGTTCATAGATTGCTAAAGTAAGGAGCCAAGGAAGAAGGGGAGCTACGTAAGAGAGAAAGTACAGAAGAGTACAATTGAGATCCTTCCCTTCGAAAAAGGGGAGTGAGATTTTGTGAGGAGGAGGAAGATTCATCACTTGAAGAGATGGTGAATAGGAAAATCCTGTCGCTCCAAAAATTAACAATAGAGGTATTGGCAAAGGTAGACCAAATGTGGGACTTCCTAGATAGTAGGTTTGAAATTGTTCTTAAAATCATAGAGGAGTCTAGGGAGCGAGGTAGTGACTATGACAAAAAGAAAAAGAGAGAAGTGGAAAATGCACGTAACAAAGGTAAGGGTAAAATGGCCATCATCGAAGAGATTATGGATTCAGATACAGATAATGATAGTGGATGTGAGATATGCCAATATGACCATCCTAAGGGATGTTGCCTAGTGATCTCACATCTACAAGAGTTTGGGGTGTATGCACTCAACCCACTACTTAACAAATGGCAAGCACACTGATGGTTTCCTTATCCCCAAGGTAACCCAAGGTAGTTCCACCAACCTTCAACGTATTATCCAAGTGGAACTCCACCACAACCTGTTGAGCAACACCAATAGTGACAATACCCACAGTCATGGGGGATGCCACCACCAAGGCAACAATACCCCCACCAGCAATCAGATCCATATGGCTACTACATGTAGCAACCAATCTGTCCATGTGACTCTGTTGGTCATGTGACACCACAACATCACTACTAAGCTTGAGAGGATTATAGGACTCCTTCTCCTAGGGGAGATAACCCATAGACATACCATCCTCCAAACCCATCCGCAACTCTCAGATCGATAGCTCCATTACCACCTGCTCTAGCAATGCAAGGGGAACTCCTCACTCAACCGTAGCAACACAATGTTATGAGGGTTGTGAATCTTTAACCTACTGCTAGTTCTTAGAACTATATGAAGAGAAGATCTTTCTTCAAAACCAACAGTCCAACTAAGCCCTCACAACCACAAGCGGTTGAGCCTCTGAATGCCTCTCCATCAAATAAGGCTTCAGAGCTGCCTTCAAACCAAAAACTGAGCTCAACACACACGGTTATGTTAATACATGCCATTACTGACTGGATTAAGGAGGGCCACCTTCCCAGGAAATTCTTTGATCCTGAAAGCCCTCTAATCTATGTCCAAGTCACTAGGAATGAACCATGTAAAGCTCTGCTGGACTTAGGTTTCGGAGTGAACTTAATATCACAAGAGATGTACAAAGCCTGGAACCTGCCTCCATTAAAGAAGGGCAATATTTGCCTAGAGCTGGCTGACCAATCCATCACTGTTCCCTTGGGACTAGTGGAGGACATCGTTACCACTGTGTGTGGGTGGTCATATCTAGATGATTTCCTAGTGATGCAAGTAAATAATGATAAATGGGACTTCCCAATAATCATGGGAAGGACATGGCTAAGTACCATAAATGCACACCTAGGAATCCATGATATTTCCCTGGAAATATTTAAGGAAAAAAATTTTGGGAAGATTGAGAAGAAGAAGGTTCCATGCATCACATACAGTGATACAAGGTGTGATGGCGTGCAAGAATGTTCAGCAGTGCCTGCATGCAATTGGTGTGCACAAGAATTTAACATACAAAAGTGCCAGTATGTAGCAACCACACAACAAGAAGACACATAGTGGTTAATAGCTGATTAAGAGAGCAACTCACCAACATGCATGGAACTAACTTAGGGAATAAGTTGCGCTCACGTCGAAAGCATAGATGCATTGGGGCAAGAGCGTCACCAACTTCCAAACCTTAACCTAGGAAACATCAATTGGGGGATGTTGGAAATTCCTAAAAAGTTAAACAAAAAACCTTAATAAGAGATTACTAGTTAATGTGCAACAAGCCAAACGCTTCCATGAAAATATAATGGCTGGTGCACATAATACCTCTGAGAAGGGATGACCTTGCTCATTATTTTGCATCTCCCCTTTCCAAATCAGTCGTGGGGGAGATGGCCACCTTTGTTGATCATTTGAGGGCCTCAGTTCCTTTTTAAGTTTTTATTTTACAAATTTCTTTAACTTTTCTTATTTTTTTTTGCAACATCATTGGTACTTTTTCATTTCTTTTTGTGGTTGTTTATTTTAGTAGGTTCGTCACCTAATAAGCACTCCTGATGGTGGTATGAACTACATTCTATTGATTGCCAATGTTTGGTTTTTACCTTTGAGTTATAATGTTGATACTAAGATATGGTTCTTTTGATATAACAGGCAATGAGTCCATGTCATCCATGCATCCATGAATTTCTATGGTCTCTCTTGGCTTGGAACTGTACATTCCCTTTCTTTAAATAATAAAACAATCAATGAATTAGTGACTGGGCATTTCTCAAACTAAGGAAGGACTCAAGGATTGAAAAGGGTGTGACTTCAAGGGGATTTGATGAATTTGTGCTAGCTATTCTCTTTGGGTTCTTGGATGTTTTCTTCTTAGGTTTTCCTTACCATTCCAATGTTGCTCCATTATCAGGAAGTTGAGCTAACAAAAATAATAAGTCTTTGCATGGTGTGGTTCTCATGCAAGAAAAAAAAACCAGTGAGAATTCAAAGCACACCCCTTAGACAAAATAATCATTTGGGGTACAAGCACTGGTTAGGGAACCAAAAAAATGTGTTCCCTCTAACTAAGACCCTCTCTCACTTCCTACTTTTTCCTTTCTTATTTCCTTGGAATGGTGGTGACTCTTTGACGGAAGCATTCTTGTTACTTTAGGTGGATGGATTAGCCAAGTATATTAATGCAAAGTCACTGGATGTGGATTGTTTAAGGCTAGATTTGGAATGAGATCTACTAGGTTACATTAACCATAAATACACAAGGGGCTATATACCACCTTGATCTTGGGGCTTCATTCCATTCTCTTCTCCTCATCATTCTTCCTCCATTTTCCACCTCATTGGTAGTTGTATCAATAGTCTATATTTTGGTTGATGCATTGTTTTCTTTTTGGTAAATTCTTGTGGTTAAGACTTTAACTCTTACATCCAAATGGAATTTCTAGAGCCTACGGACTCTTTGAATGTGGGATTGTCAGGGCATTAGGGGCATGAGCCTGCTTTGGGGAGGAACCACTGGCATTCCTATTTGGTGCATCAGTTAACTTTGTTCCCTTAAACATTTCTGGAATCAACATTTAATTTGTTCATTTCCACTTCTGACATCCATTTTATTGGTGTTAACGTTGTTTCTTTTTCTCCATCTTTGTTATCCCTTATCTTTTTTCATTCTATCACTACCGGAGAATTGCTCTTAGTCATGGGCATCCTGGTCCAATTTTTTTAATTTTCTCTTAACCCCTACACCTTGGGTAGTCACTAGTGTTATATCTCCAGAATCCACATTAGCCATATCATAACTCAGCCAATGGACCTTACACCGAGGCAAGGTATCAATTGCATTGTGATTTATGTATCCTTGCTAATATGAGACTATGTTGTGTGTGTAGATGGCAATCATACAATAATGGATTGGACCTAGAGGGAGTACTTAGAATGGACTGGTGCTGGAACAGTTATGCAAGGAACAAGATTTATGGTGTGCTTATGGATGGCCAATGGAAAGCGCAATCTTGGTGTCGGCAGCAATAGAGTTCTTCTTCTCTTCTCTCTCAGCTACCAAATAAGGCTGGATGTCAAATGTGTATAGTGTTCACTCTTGTGGTCATGAACACTAATACTGCCATGTACTGTAATGATGATCCGTTCACACATCATCCCATTCACCATTAGTGTCATTCAAGTCAATAATCCCGTACCTTCCCAATATTTTGTAAGGAACTCGAGGATGAGTTTTCATTCAGTCATGGGGGTATGATGATCCGTGATATTGCGTACGTGATATCGTGTCCTACCTTAATTTCTATAAATAAGAGGCAACTTTCCTTGTTCTGGGGAGTTAGACTTAGACCCTTAGCTAAATTCTTGCAGTTTTACCATTCCAAAGTTAGAATAATTTCCATGTGCCCATAGTAGAAGTCTTAAAGTGAATGGATCTTTATTTGAGCAAATTGTACCTAAGCACACATTTGTGTACAGCAATAAAGATGAACTTTATGATAAACCTTGTAGCATATGGATTAAGCTAAATAGTAATTAATTATTATTGAATGTTTAAATGCTTTCCTAGTTAATTAATCTCTCTCTCAATCCTTGACTCTCGTAGTAAGTGCACTGAGTATGACTGCTTCAAGCATGCGTGTAGTGCTTGGTAACCTAGTAATGATTAGCGTTTGGTAATCCCAACAGCGTTTCAATGGTTCAGGATGTGTACAGAAAGTGGGAACAGATACTGGTGTTAGGAACCATTAGAACTTAGTTAGTGAATAGTTAATGAAAGTTAGTCACTTAGTTCTCCTTACCTTCCCCTATTAGCATAAGACATTAAAAAGATAAAAGCTATAAAAATCATACACCTTAAGCTTACTTAACCATACAACCGTGAAAATACAAGTAAGTTTGGGAAGACAACGGTTGATTAACCCTGAGTGTTCCATTAAGGCGGTTAAGCACTTAGACCTTGGAGTTCGACTAGATCACGCGTGAAATGATCGTATTCGTATGGTTGAGTGTAGGGGTACCTCTCCACTCATCATATGGCATCATAATTGAGCTTGTTGGGATCCTATGGTATTTAGTGTTTATGTAGCATCAAAACACTCTACAATGGAGATTAATTTGTAAAGGTTGTGGGATTCTTGAAACTGTTTTCTAAGCTTGTTGGGACCTTGTGGGGTTGAGTACTTTTGCAGCAATGAAACACTCAATAGCATAGCGTAGAGCTTGTACATGGTGTGGTATCTTTCAAACTACATTTTATAGAAATAAAGTTTGGAAGTGTGCAAGGAATTTGCCCTTTGAGTATGGACTATGCAAGTTTGGGAACCATGTTAAATTTTATTATGGTTTTTGTGGCTATAAATTTTGTTTTGGGAAAGTTATTCATCCCTTCTTTCTAAGTTCTCAATCCTCACTTCATTCATACTCACTTTTATTTGGAGTGTTATACCTACTTGTCAAACTTGATTCTATTACATAAATTATTCCTTTTTGTATGTGCATAATACTTTTCCATGTGTGCTCTTCACAACACATTTTATCATCATCTTTTACTTGCATATGCTTTTTTCCTTCCAAGCTGGTTTAATTTGATGTAACTTAGATTCTAATATTCTTCACATTGATAGTATCATTTGTGTTCTTTCCCACACAAACTACTCTTTTTCTTTACTTCATATTGGTTGTACTTAATTATGCATTCCTCTTCACATTAGTCCACTTTTACAAGTGTTTATAATTTGTTATATCATACCTTAACTATTACAATTTTTCATAATTAGTGTAACTCTTTATAATTGATTCTATTTTGTATTATAATACAAATAAACATCATTTAATGAGATGGTTAAGTATTGACATTCTAGGATTATTATCTAAGAGTCCTTTTATAATCAAGAAAAAAGGTAAAGGAAAGAAAAAACATGTTAAATCAGAGCATAGGAAAAATAATATAAAGATAAAGATAAGAAAAATCAAGTTAATATCAAAGATAGAATAATCAAATAATAAAAAAGAAAATACTAATTTTTTTAAAAAAGTCAATGGAGATAGATCCTTGAGTGAATATTTTTACTTGTACTACAAGAAGTATTAATTAATCTCGACAAATAGATCATAAGCAAAATCTATTATTACACATCAAAATTTTAACTTAAATCTTATTATTAGTGATTCTTAATTTTTATGATTATCTCTTTCTTTTATTATTCTTATTACTATTAACTTAATTATTATCTTAGGAATGTAAACTAGTGAAAACACCTAGACATCAAGTCCCTCTAGAAATTACTTCCATTATATTAATGAGAAAGGGATAAGGGTACAATATCATGAAGAAAAGACTTAATCATTAGCATATGGATTCAAGTATTGTAATACAATAAAAGAAATCTAAGAAGAAATGATCATTAGTTTTTAGCTAAAAGTATTTGCATAGCTATATCATCCTAACTTAAAAACCAAGTTCCTAAGGTATCCAATCTAAGGTTAAGTTGACCACATTCTAACTATTCATAATAATAGAATCTTAAGACTCTTTAACACTACTATCCCATCCTAGTTGTAATAGGTAATAGCAATGGTCTAGCCCACGTATAACCTCCTTATATAATGATTTATTAATAAGAAAGGCTATGTTGATGCATGCTCATTGATGCAGCCTTGACGTATCCTTGTTGATGCATGCTAGGATGCATTGACACAGATACATCGATGTTGATGCATTCATAATCTATATAAATGCATGCATCCCTCACATTTATGACATCTTTCAATTATAGCCTTAGTCAAACTATTGTAGTTTCCTGTCCCTAGAGTTAGAATATTTTCTCTTTAAGTACCCATAGTATGGGTTTAAGAGATTATACAAAGTTTTATTTGAGTGCCTATGTACCTAAATGCATTAGTGTGAATGATAATAAAATCGAGATTTTCTACATCCAGTGTAGCACTTAGACTAGCTGTACTTTACTTTTTTGCACTTTACTTTCTATGCACTTTACATTAATATTTTTAATTTATTAATATAATTAATTATAAGCACATGAGTATGCCCACTTTGAGCATAAAGTGTTGGTAATCCCAATAGTGAATATTTGGTATACTGAATAATAGCCACTTAGTAATCTAGTAGTGTTAATACTAGTTTGAGATGTGTACAGCAAGTGGGAACAATTACTCCATGTTATAGTAAGTTAGTTAATAGACTATTTAAGAAATTAGATAGTTAATTATTCAACCTTTACTCAATAATCTAGCCATTAGGAGAAAAATAGAAAAATACATATAGAAATATATATCATATGCCTTAACCCACACTTACCTATATGTTTAGATTAAACACTAGTGTGAGTTAGGAAGACAAGGACCTTGCAATTCCATGATTCACTATTAAGAATATTGACCACTTGGGTAACTTGGTCCATAAAATTTGACTAGAATGTACGTACATGCTTGTGATTCATATGATTGGGCATAAGAAATACTTACCACTCATTGTTGGCATTATTGGTAGGGATCCTTAGTCTAGCTAAGTGGGCTACATACTATTAATAAGTGAATTTATACAAAAAGGTGTTGTAAGAGAACATAAAGAAATATCTTGCCTAATAATACTAATGTTTTCCAAAGGCACACTTACATTTATGTTGAAATGGATTTTTCTCACAGGAAAGAATCTCCACCACATGGGAACAAGAATAATAGGTAATAGGAGAGGACACAAAAGACTACTGGTAAGAAGCCATAGCAAATAAAGTTCATTTATGCCTATTTGGATCCCTATTATCCAAACTTCACCTTCATCATTTATCAAGATGAGCAATTACATTGGAGAGATATGGATGATAATATCTTATTACCTCTAGATTGATTTGTTCTTGCCATGCTCATGACCTAACTCTGGAGGCTTGGTCTTGAACTTGTAGGGCCTGAGTATGAATTGACAGATAGCATCTTTAGGGATTATCAACTTAAAGAGGTACAACTATGTAGGGAAAATTGCATGGAGGCTCACTATGATGCCTGTAGGGGCAAGCATCTCCCAACACCCTTTTTCCTATAGCCACATAAAGAAGGAAAGGATTTCTTTTTTGGGCACTCTTAGTATATTGATTCTCCTCATTTCTTTGAGGAGGATACCTTTTACCAATTATTGTATTCCATCTTAGAGAACCTTAATGATGGGTAGACAAGATTCAAAAATCAAAGAACCTCAAAGGATAAATCTCCTAGTTGTTCATCCAAGGATAAGGAGAATGATAAAGAGAAGGATCAGGATAAAGAAAAGGACCAAAAAAAAGACAAGAATAAGGGCAAGAATAAGGACCAAAGAAGAAGAACTAAAAAGCACCATTATCCTAGTCCTTCGTCATCATCATCTTCCTCCTCATCAAATTCCAATAGGAGAATCCATGGCATAGGTAGAAGCATGGATAGTTGGGATTGAGATGGGGATGATAGAGATTGCATCAAGATGATAGGAGCAAGGATGGATGACAGCATAGGGATGAGGAATGACATCATTGTGAAAGGAGGCATAGCAAACCTCATCAAAGGAGACATCACCTTGGGGGTAATGCCAAGGAGGAATAGTTGCTAACTACTAGGAACATGCTTAATGTTTCAAAAGTAGTGAGAATCCTCATCAAACACCAAAAGGATAACAAAATAAAATAGTTGGACATGAAAAATAACCCAAATTTGAAGGGGGATATAACTGAAATTAACAAAATCATTTGCAAGCTTTCCATGATGCCTACACCTTGTAGAACTTTAAGAATGACTAGCAGAAGTTAAAATTATTTCTAGGACATTCATCAAAGAAGCAAAAAGTTAGTTCTAGTTCTTGAATTAGAATCTATCCTCTGATGGAGTATGATGTTAGAACTATTTAATGACAAATACCAAATTTACTCCTAAGTGTCCAATCTAAGGAAGTAGATTCAAGGATGGAAGTAAGAAAATCATGAATCCTTAGATGTTGCCTTGGGTAGACAATACTCATTGCATCGATGCCTAGGTCATGGATTCTCTAAGAGGGAGTAACTTCGCCACATCATAGATGGGTTGCATAACAAAACATGCAAAACTCTTAGGGTCTATGCCCAAGGGGTACTTTAGGAGATGAAGGATCATTAGATCCAAAGGCTAATAGAACATGTGGCAAAAGAAGGAGGAAAGATAAAAATTGAGAAAGTATAGAGGAGTATAATAGATATTCCTCTCCTTGAAAAAGAGAGGTGCATTTCTTTGATCTAGAGGAGGGAGCACCACTAGATGAGGTGGTACAAAGGAAAAACTTGCTAATATAAAAATTTATCTCTAAAATATCAACTAAGGTAGATAAAATGTAGGACTCCTTAAATGAGAAGTTTCAAAATGCCTTGAAAATAGTAGAGGAGAAGACAGGACAAAGAAGTAGTAAATAAGACAAAAGGAGAAGGAAAAATACGAACAAGGGGTATCCATAGAAAAAAGGTAAGGTTGCTATTGCCATGGTTGATTCCATGATCATCGATTTTAGAATATGAAACCAATGATCATGGATGTGATATCTGCCAATATGAACACCCCAAGGGATATTTTTCTATGATGTTTCATCTAAAAGAATTTGGAGTGTATTCCTTGAATCCAAAATTTGCAAAAAGGTAGCCACCTAGGGGGTTACATGATCCTCAAGGAAATTTAAGGTAGCAGTTCCACCAAACATAGTACTATCTAAGTGGTGTGCCATTGAAACCTCAAGAGAAAGATTAGTAATAGCAAAATCCATAGTCATGGGGGGATGCCCCCACCCATACAGTAGTGTCCTTATTGGTAGCTGGATCCCTATGGATACTATGTCTAGTAGCCTATATCTCCTCATGGCTCTGGAAGCCACAATCCTTTCAATTATCACTACTACCCTTCAGAATATCATCGAACCTATACTCTATGACCGAATCCATCCTCTACTTATCCTCCTCCTTACGCATCACCCAACTCTACACCATCCAACACAACTCCTTTACTACCTAATGTATCTATGTAGGGCTAAATTCCACTACAATTTCAACAAAGAAATATAGTTAGGGCTGTTAATTTATAACCAGATAGCCATCTAAGTGATTTTGAACCTAAACCTTAAAAGAGAACTCTCTTGAGGACCAATAGTCCACCAAAATTCTCATCGATACCTATGATTGTTAACATTGCTAACCATCACTTTTGAAATAATCATTAAGCCTCCTTGAAACCAACTATCCTTCAATGTACATATTGTCATGTTAACCCATGTAGTTACTAATGAGATCAAGGCTGGCCACCTTCTTAGGAAACAATATGATCCTGGGAGTCCTCTTATCTACTTACAGATCACCAAGAATGATCCATGCAAGGCTCTACTAGATTCAAGTTTTGGAGTAAATCTAATCTCATAGGAAATTTACAAGACCTATAACCTACCTCTATTGAAGAAATGTAGTATGAGATTGGAGCATACTAATTAATCCATCATTGTTCCCTTGGAATTAGTGGAGGATATTGTGATCACTACCTATGGGTGGTCTTATGCTATTGATTTCTTGGTGATCCATGTAGACAACTACAAGGGGGACTTTCCTATTATTATGGGGAGGGCTTGGCTTAGCACAATTGATGCTAAGGTGGGGGTTCGAGATCTTTCCTTAGAGATCTCCAAGGAAAATGAGTTCAAAAGAATTAAGAAGAAGTGAGTTCCATGCATCACATATAGTGATGCAGGGTGCCATTGCATGCAGAAATTATGGACTATAAAGAGCGCACCTATCAAAGCATGCAATCAATATGCTAAGATATCTACTATCCAAAGGTTCATGCATGTAGTAGCCACAAAATAGGAAGATGACTAGTGGTTGAAAACAAAAGATGGGGCAGAATCAAAAATATGCATGGAACAAATAGAAAGCCTCACAAGTGCTTACATTGAATACATGGATGAGATAGAAAATATTAGTAGCCAAATAATCCATGCATATAATGAAATGAATTAGGAAGAGTTGGAGTTCCTAGAATAGTTGAAGAAGGAACTGTTTAAACTAAAGGCCTTACTAAGTAATGTAGAATATGCTTATCTTGTTAATAGCAAGCTGGTAATCATCAATGTCTATCTTGATCAACCACAAAAGAAGAAGTTGTTGAAGATGATTAACAAATGGTCCACAACCTTTTTCTAGTCATATCATGAATTAACAGGAATAGATCCATTCATCAAACCAAAAATATAGCTATATAGGAGGTTGAATCCCAAGCTTAAGCAAGTTATGAAAGATGAAATTAAATAACTACTAAAGGTAAGATTTATTTATCCTATTATGGACAATGAGTTAGTTAGCCCACTCATCATCATACCAAAGAAAGGAGGAAAATGGAGGATATGCATCGGCTATAGGCTATTGAACATGACAATCTTTAAAGATCATTTTTCATTATCATTTGTGGACCAGGTGTTAGATATTATTATAGGACATGTCTACTACACCTTTCTAGATGGTTATATAAGTTGTAACCAAATTCAGATTGCACTAGAATATTAGGCCAAGATAACCTTCATACATCCTTTGGGGACTTTTACATACAAAAAGATTCCTTTTAGCCTTTGTAATGCTCCTGCTACTTTTCAACAGTTGGTGCTTAGCATCTTTCATAAGAGATTAGTAGTGGGGTATAAGTCTTCATGGATGACTATTGTATCTATGATATCACTTTTGAGTAAGGCTTGAACTGCCTCAAGTAAGTGCTGAAACACTACATGGAGACAAACTTACAACTTAACTAGCAAAAGAATTATTTGATGATCTAAGAAGACATAGTTTTGGAGCACCAAATTTCAGAGAAAGAGATTAAGGTAAACCCAAAAAATGTGTGGGCCATCCAAGGAATTAGTAGAAAACTTGAAATAGTGAAATATATGAGATCATTATTTGGACACACTAGTTACTATTATTGTTTTATGGAGAACTTCTCCAAAATCACTAAGCCATTGGTAGAGCTAACAAAGAAGGATGCATCCTTTGACTAGACTAAGGACTATGAGCATGCATTCCAATAATTAAAGTAAAAGCTCATAGGAACTCCTATTCTATGACCTCCAAATTGGTCCAAATCCTTTCACATCATGATAGATGCATCTAATTATGCATTAGGAGTGGTACTAATGAAATTGGATGATTAGAAACATCCTTATTATATCCATTGTACTAATAGAAGTATTATGGGTGCAAAACTAAATTACACCACCACTAAGAAGGAGCTCATGGTAGTGGTGTATTCCTTAGAGAAATTCAAGTATTATGTTCTAGAACATTAAGTTTTTGTGCACATAGATCATAGTGTTATTCACTTCCAGATGAACAAGCTAGTAGTGAGTCCCTATGTCATACGATGGTTGATGATTTTGAAGGAGTTCAATTTGATGATGATGGAAAAAATGGGAACTAAGGATGTCATTGTTGATCACTTGTCTTGGTTACAATGGAATAGTAAAGAGAATGAGGAGCCCATATTTGATCAATTTCTAGGTGAAATTCTCTTTGCTAAATCTCTTGATGTTCATACTTCTAAGGGTACTAGTTGGTATGATGATTTTCTCTTCTATCTTTTTACTCAAGAGACTCCATAGGGATGGGATAACAAGAAGAAATAATAATTTCTTCATTAAGGCAAATACTACATGGAGATCCAATTCAACATTTATAAGGTTTATATCGATGGCTTGGTGCAATGGTGTGTGCTAGAAGCTGATCCATTGCAAATCCTTTAGGATGTTCATGAAGGTTCTTGTGGGGACCATTATGTAGGTAGGATGATCACTATAAATATCCTCATGGTAGGCTACTTCTAGCCTATCATTTTTATGGATTTCCATCATTTCTCCCATTCATGTGAACACTGCCAATGAGCTGGAGGAATGATAGCCCAAATAGAGGAGCCTAAACAGTGGATCCAACCATTGGAGCCCTTTGACATTTGGGGCATTAACTTCATGAAATCCATCACTTCCATGTTTAGTAAAAAGACATATATTATTATAGCTATTGACTACTGCACCAAGTGGTTTAAAGCTTTTGAAATCACTAACTATCCATCTTTTATTGTAGCATAATTTGTTCAACAAAGTGTGGTAAACAGGTTTGGTGTGCCAAGAGTACTTATTTCTAATAATAGGACTCATTTTATAGGGGCTACTTTTTGAAAACTGATGCAATGCTTAGGGGTGCAACATAAACTCATAACATCATATCATCCCCAAGCTAATGGTTAAGCTGAAGTTACCAATAGGTAGATAACTTGAATACTAACATGTACAATTAGTAAGTATAGGAATGATTGGAGCACAAAACCCAACAATGCTCTATGGGCTTATTGACCCACATGGAAACTTCCAATAGGGTACTCTCCTTATGTGTTGGTGTATGGGAAGTTATCCAAACTTTCAATTCAAGCTAACTTTTGTATACTTTCAACCACTTCCAAGCTTGAGCTTGACCTTGATCTAGTAGCATAATGAGAACGTCTCATGACATTGAATGTGGTAGATGAAAATTAACATGTATCCCTAACTATGCACCTAAAGCACATGCCAAACAATGTCATGATGCTCGAATAAGAAGATTTATGTTTCAACATGGTGATAAGGTCTTCTACTAGAACCCCATGCATATGCCTCAATTTACTGAATTTCAAACATTATGGAAAGGATCTTATATCATTCATACAACTTTTCCTTCCAGTGCCAAGAAAATTTACCCCCCTTCAAGCTTAAAGAAATGACTACTAATCAACATCTAATAAGTGAAAGCTTTCCTTGAACTAAGAGTAACCAACAACAACACTAACACAGCAACATATGCACAAGCATACTCTATTTTTTGGATCTCTTCCTCTCAACTTTGTTGTCTGAAAGATGGCCATTCATGTAACCCCTTGTGAGGACAAATCCATTTTTCACCTTTTTTGTTTTACACTGTTCTTCATATTTTTTTAATTTTTTTGCTATTTTATCCATGATTATATATATTTTTCCTTTTCTTTTATCTTCATTTTCAATATTTTATTTTGTTTTATTTTATATAGAATCTTTGATTTTTCCTATATTATTTTTGCTAATGGAAGTTAAAGAATACAAAAATTAATGAAATAATTGGTTTGCTAAATGATCAAATTATTTTTTATCTTTGGATTATGGCCTTTATTAACAAGTTGTTTATTTTCTCATAGTAGTAGGTAGTGGGACCATGATATTTGTCCATTCCATCCATTCTACAGAGGCTTTGTACCTTGGGAGCTCGAGGTCCTTCCAATTGAAACTAAAGTTAAAAGTAACCAATGATCTAGCTACTTAATAGACTTAGAATGGACCAAGAAGGAATGAGAAAGGGTGTGAATTCAAGGAAATTTATTTTATTCTTTTTTTCAACTTCTTTCTCAGGTTTTATATTATTTTCCATTAGTATCTCACCACTCCTACTATTGACTGTTAATAGAAGCATGTCTTTGCATGGTGTGATTCCCATGAAAAAAAAGAGAAAAAAAAAACAAAAAACACATAGGAATTTAAAGCACACCCCTTAGAAGCAATAATGGACTACAAGCACAAGTTATGAGGCTCAAAAGACATGTTACCCATGCCTAAAGGCACCACTCTAACTAAGGTTCTTTTTTATCTTTCTTCTTCTCTTGAAGTGGTGATTGTCATTTTGGGGATTAAATTGACTCTTGATGGTTGAAGGGATAGGATATGGTAATGTGAAGTCACTACAAATGGATGTATTTGGTCTTATCTAAAGATGGGATAGTATCACATCATCTTAATCACACACTTTACAAGGACTTCATGTGACCTAGATAAGAATCTCTTATCATTTTCTCTCTCTACCATCATTCATAATCCATGACATACCATCCCACTACCTAATATCATGATTTTTTAGTGTATTTGTTGTAAGGATTTCATAATCCTACAATATCTACTCCATTGGATATGAATTTTAACTTGAAATGACCATTAATCAACTTAGGTACTTATGGACTCCTTGGGATGGGAGCATGCAATGGCATTAGGTGCATATGCTTGCTTTGGGAAGGATCCACTTGCATTCTCCTTAGTCTCCATTAAGTTAAAATTTCTATCCATGGCTCATTTTTGTGATCAATCCCATCAACGTGTGTTTAATTTCTAGATTTTCTTAATTTTGGCATTTTCAATTCCTCTAAATATATTCAACTCCTTTTCCTCAAGCCAACATTAACATCTTTCATGCTATTACAATCATTCTATGTTTTCTTTGGCTTTCATTGGGCTCTTAGTTTTTCCCAAAACTCGTTTGAAATTCCTCATTTTCCAAATGCAAAAGTTAGCTACAAACAATTGCATCAACCTAGTGCCATCATTGCATCCTTATTGATGCACCATAAGATTAGTATAAATACATGTGACACTTAGCCATTTTGGCATCATTTTTCCAAAGAGAGAATATTTTTTTTTACTATTGTTTAGAGACTAAAGACCTTTCAAGTGTAATAACTCTCAAAATGCTAATATGATTTAAGCCTATCTTTGAATTCTTGTGCTGTTGGAGATAAGCTCTAAATCATGGGAAATATAAACCTGTAGTTTTAGGTGAAATTTTTTTTGAAATTTTTCTAACTTCCATGGTTAACCTATTAAAATAATATTAAAAACCAACTACAATAAAGGGTTAAAGATAATCACATAAATTCTAGTAGATAATTAATAAAATAATATTAAAATAATGCAACTAGCAAATATCACAAACAAAGTATTAAAGTGACCAAATCTCAATAGCTAAATCATAACATAACCTAATCTAAAGAAAGGTAGTATAATAACTAAGGGTTATATAGTAAAAAGCTAATTATGGATTATGTTTGTGATCATAGATGATACCAAAATGAGGATTTTAAGTGGAAGGACCCTCACAACCTAAGGAGAAGCAACTGAGAGAAGGAAGGAGCTAGCAATAGCAGCCAGTACAACCCCAAGAATGAGCATCAAAGGAAACCAATGTCATTGGATCCCTTCAGGAAGAGACCAAAGTGGAATTTGTTTGCTAGATTTCAATTACTAAAATAAGACAATCTAGGGAAAATGTGTTCCCTAGGCCAAGGCCTAGCTTGAAAGTTACTATTACTGAGGCGTACCTAGAAAAGATAAGGATTAAGGAGGTCAAAAGTTCAATTCTTTAGGTGTTGAACTTTGAACCCTTTCTAGAGCTGGCACTAGAGGAGGTCTACATACAACTTCAAGGGTCTTCCATGTGGCTTGTTCTATCCAATAGTAGAGAATGGTACATGGGGGAGACATATTTGTTTTGGAACAATCAACAAGGAGATGCATTAGTTAAAATCAAGGATATTACAATATTTTACTTGGTTGAGGCCATTATAGAGGCCCTTGAGTTGCCAAATATGGAGGCAAAGTTGGTGGAAGTCTCAACACAGGTAGACTCAAAAGCAAAGAAAAGATAATTATAGTAGTGCTATGAAGTAGATCATAAGGAGTATAGTGCTCTCACTAGGGTAGAGAGAGCATACTTCAAAATTATAGCTTATCACCTTAACCCAATAGTGAGGCCCAACAAAGTTACTACTTTCTCTATTTGAGCATGTGTTGCTATGAGTAGAAAGTTTCTAGTAAACCTTCCTTAGCTCATTTTTCTAGAAATAAAAAAATGTTTCAAGGAAGATGAGAAAGGAAGGAAGATCATTCCATTTCCATGCCTTATTCACAAACTTTGAAAAAAAGAAGAAAAAGCCTTTTACACTAATGATATGGTCTACCATGCTCCTGCCACATCATGATAGGAAATGATGAAAGATTAAGCACTTGTCAAGATGCAAGAAGACGAGAAACAACCACCACCACTTGAAATCACACTAGAAATGCTTGCAGCTACATAATGTATCATAAAGCTTCAAGAGTAAGAGTTGCAATAAAAATAAGGCTTCACAGGTGGTGGAGAATCATTATTCTACTATTCAAGCATGAGCGATTTGAATGAGGTCACAAGCACCATTAGTTCGTTGGATAGTGAGATTGCCTTGCTATTCTCTAATCAGAGAAATCAAGTGCTCACAAGGCCCACTATTGATGCCAAGGAGGTCATTATGTTCATTCAAGGATAAACATTTCTTGAAATCTCAAGAAATTCTATGGCTTGCTCTGTCATTTTGGAGGAAGGCGAGGGGGAAACTATCTTGGTCATACAACATAAAGGCCATGAGACAACAGTGGAAGTGATGGATGATAAGATGGTTAAAGCCCTGAATGCTCTTGTGGTGTTGGTGCTGGACATTGCTATCATGGTGGACATCTATGTATCCACAGGAGTAGGGAGTGATCAAATGAGTGGTGTCCAACATGAGGAGCTATTGGAACAACTGGTTGAAATCGAGTAGATGCTTTTAGAGATCTTTGATCTCCTAAATAAAATAACCATGAACCAGTTGTAGTTGCTCAAGATAAAGGATAAACTATTAATTGCCAATGTGCAGCTAAAGAAGACCACCATTGCCAATCAATGGTTGGTTGTCGTAGTTGCAGTGTTGCGTGTTAGTCTCTCCAACCTTGCCATTCTTAGACTAAAGCTTTCTAGAGATGAAGCTTTCCAAGAGCTTTAGCTACAACTTTAAGAGGTTGAGAATGCAAGGGAAGTAGTTGTCTTTGGAATGTCCTTGTCAAAAGCCATAGCCTTCAACATTGATAAGGACTTGTTGAAAATTTAAAAGGAGAATTTAGTCCTCACTAAGAATAATCATCACTTATGAAATGCTTAGTAGTAGAAAGACTAGATGGTTGAGTTAATATGCTAGTAGTAGAAGTAGCTTACTAAGGTGAACCGAGATTTGAGAAGGTTAGTAGAAAAAAACCATAATTTCTCAATGGATGCAGTCCATGCCATTCACCAAAAGACTACAATTAAAGGTAGCCACCTAAAAAAGCGAAGCCCTGAAGTTCAAATGTATAAAAATCACTATAGGGACTAGGTTGGGCTCCTCAAGAAAGTTAATGAAAAAGAAATTCAATTGGAAAAGGAAAAAATGAATGAGGCCCTTTAGCAACTCTAGTAATGAGGTGACATATGACAACCTATATTTGATGGATTAAATGAATTCAATAATGTATTAATTCATCTAAAGGAGTTGTAGATGAAAGAGATAAATAACCACATAAAGTTTGCCAATCTTTGGTATGCAAACCTAGCGATGTTGACAATAGGAAGGCCAAGGAGTGAATTGGAGAAGCAAGTGGCTAGTTCCTACCTCCTTTATGAGGAAAAATTCAACTCCATAAGGAAACGAAGCTAAATTTAGAAATAGCCAATGTAGAGCTTGAAGTTTTTAGAAGCAAATTCATATATTAGTGATCTATTCTTGAGAGCTTGGCTAGGATGATGAATGACTACCAAAAGCCACAAAACCTTGTAAGAATGTTTGACATCAAATGTAAAGCCTTTGTAGTTAGGTTAATCAACACGAAGGAACTATTTCCTTCAATGCCTTTCTTGTGGAACATTCCTAGTCTAGCCCATATTAGTAAAGTTGTGTGGACTCTGTATGACCCATGAAATAGAGAAGAGAAAATGAAAGAACTTTTGGATGCTTTCAAACTTCTAGTAGAAGTAGTAGTAGAAGCATGCCAATTGCAACCTCCACTAGCACTAAGATAGGATAAGGGACTATTAGTGTCATAGGAGCCTCCACCTATAGGCACTATTTGAAACATCATCATGTCTTCAATAATCCTATAGGTGCCTACTACAAATTTTTGTAAAAGTGTCCAATTTTGTTATAATGAACACTAGTTTTTTATAATCCTAGAAAACCCAACTCTTAGAGCTAGTTTAAGAGTTAGTCTATCTATCTTTTTGTTAATAAATTTCATACATTCAAATTTTGTAAGAAAATCGATCCTGATTCTATTCACTTGAGGATGAGTTTTTAGTCAATCATGGGGGTATGATGAGACATCAATAATATAGACTGCATCAATGCATGCTCATTGACACAATCCTATCGATGTATCCCTGTTAATGCATGCTAGGATGCATTGATGTAGATATGTCAACGTTGACATAGTCATTGTCTATATAAATGTATGCATCTTTGCATTTATGACATCTTTTAATTGTAGCCTTAGTTGAACTCTTGAAATTTCTTTTTCCTAGAGTTAGAATATTTTCTCTCTAGGTGCCTATAGTGTGAATTTAAGAGATTGAATGAAATTTTATTTGAGTGCCTATATACTTGAAGGCATTGGCATGAATGACAATAAAATCTAGATTTCCTGCATCCATTACAGCACTTACAGTAGCTTAACTTTACTTTTTTGCACTTTATTTTCTATGCACTTTACACTAATGTTTTTAATTAGTTAATGTAATTAATCATAAACACATGAGTATGATCACTTCGAGCATAATGTGTTAACACATAGTAATCCCAGTAGCGGATATTTGGTATGCCCAATAATAGCCACTTGGTAATCTAGTAGTGTTAATACTAGTTTGAGATGTGCCTAGTAAGTGGAAACATTTACCCTAAATTAGGGTAAGCTAGTTAATATACTAGTTAAGAAATCAGACATTTAATTATTCAACCTTTACTCAATTATCTAGCCATTAGAAGAAAAATATAAAAATACTTATAAAACTATATATCATATGCCTTAACCCATACTTAACCATATGAACAGATTAAACATCAATGTGAGTTACGAAAACAAAAACCTTGTAACCCTACGATTCATTGTTAAGAATATCAGCCACTTGGTAATTGGATCCATGGAATTTGACTAGATCACATGTACATGCTTGTGATTTATATGGTTAGTCATAGGGGATACATGTCACTCATCATCATCATTAGACATCTTAAAACATTGTTGATCTCTAATAATAGTAGCTAGTGAATGTGTCATCAAATAGCCTCAATAGATTACAATATCATATGGCCTAATTAGGATGATCATTAAAGCTTGGATTATATGATATGAGTCACTACAACCACTTTATTGTTACATCTAGCTAGGTAATGTACTGACTATGATCTTGAGCCCTACGTTCACCTTCATACTAAACTAACTAGGTTTGAGTCTAATCTAGAAGTATCCTTCCACAACTAGGTGTAAGTATTCTTGAAGAATTGAAGGCTCATTAGAAACTCGCAAGGACTGCAAATGCATGTTAGCTTTCAAGACACCTAACTCAACCTCACTTAAATCCCATATCATGTTGGGACTACTTACTGCTAATCTACTTCTAAGCCTTGTATGTGTTTCATACCACATTAAGACTATTTATTGCTATTAAGGTAATTGCACTTATGTATTTTTTAGCTTCTTCTAAAGTTGATAGGATTGACTTTGATAGTGTATGAACTTAAAAAAATGACAACAATAATAAATTATATTAATATCATATCTATAGAAAAAATTAGAATAAAAGAATAGATCTACTACCTTCCCAAATTAATAAGATATTGTTCTCTAATTGACAAGCCTTCCAAGATCCCATGAATAAGATACTAACAATCACAAGATAGAAGAAATCATGAATGAAAAATGATTGTTAAGAGAGAAATCCATGATCCATATATAAAGACCAAATCACAATTTTTTATACAAGGATTCTAAAATATTCTAATCCAAGATTTCTTAATTAACCTACATCATATTTTAGATGAATTAAGGATAAGATCATCATCTACAAGATCCACATCTAGTCATCCTAGCCTTATCAAAGTCAACAAGATTAGTAGATAAGGATAACATGTACAATATAAAGAAAATTGAATAAATCTAAATCATATGTCAATTCACAATGCAAATGAGGTGGAAATAATGAAAAGAAATACATTTATAAAGTCTCACATCATACCAAATCATTTTCAAAGTCTTATGTGAAGTATGAAATATTACCAAATAGTAAATATTACATAAGTTAAATTGAAAACTTTCATATCAAACATCATCACAAAGAAGTAAGACTCATTAAAAGAAAATCATATTTTCTAAGTATCATGCTAGTTACATCAATTATTAAGTCTTGTGACAATAATATAGAATGCCAAAAGAAATGAAAAATGATAAAAATAATGCATATTATGAGTATATCAAAGGTACAAGATCCTCTACTAAGCCAAGTTCAAAATGTAAGACTAACATAGGGGTAAAAATAAAATGCTAGAAATCCTAAGGGTATTACATATGTTATTATCTCAAAAAAAAGAAAAAAAAAGAAAAAAAAAGAAAGAACAAGAAAAAGAAATGCTAACTCAAATATTAAGAATAATGTTAAACAAGCAAGACATAGTAATGGTAAATATTCTCAATATTAGGTTAAGCAACAAAGTAATAGGGATGCACTTTTTTTTTGTTAGCTTGAGTATAAATGCTATATTTCACCATAGCTTTCTATTATTACTTTAAATCCATTAATTATTTTAAGTTCAAGCACAAACATTGATAGTGATGTAAATGTGTGAAGGGGAGGGGGAAGATGTATGATGGTAGAGGTGGAGAAGGATAGGGGGAGGGAGTGTTGAAACCTAATTTTTTTTAAATAATATTTTTCCTCAAGACATATAGTTGTGATGATCAAAAATGTTAGTGGCTAGAACACTAAGGTCCATGGGCACATAGCCTAGCCCTAAATCTACACGAGGGCTTGCTAGAGGTAGAGATAAGGTGCCCTGAACTATCTTATTGATTGAACAAGAACTTATTGGATGCAATGGGGGTGCAACGGGGTTAGCGACAAAGTTGATGCAAAATGGTGCTAAGTGTTCAAGTGGTGTTAATGGTGTCAATGGGGTTAAGTGTAGTCAAGAGGTTTTGCAAAGTGGGCAATGTCAATGTGTGTAGATCACCACATGAGCATAGGTTTAGGTGCAGCTATGAGGTAAAAAAATAAAAAATGCAAGTAAAGTGTGAAAGAAATGCAAAGAAAGAGAGAGAGAGAGAAATGGAACACCACCCCAAATGGGGTTGAGTGTAGTTAATACCAAAAAGGATTAGATGGTACATGGTGTACAACAAGCACAGTGGACAACACAATCATAGTCTCAAGGATGTTTAGCTATGAAGATTGGTGTTCCATTGAGGTGTCTACATCTACCGGGTTGGCCACCATGGTGTATCATTGGTTGTGGTATTCTAGTGATTTGCAGTGGTTTGCAACTTTACCAATATGCCTATGGTTCTCTCCTAAGCACTCCTTAGATTTTCTCATGCCAAAAATCTACCAACTCTAAAATTTGCTAACCCTGAAAAATTTGAGGGTGAAGGTATTTATAGGTCTAGAGTTAGTGGAAAATGTGGGATGGTTTCCACAAGGCAGAGGGAATGGTTTGGACTATGCTTTCCATTGGGTTGGTGGTGTTATGCTTTTTTGTGCTTTGCTAGACTCTACGAGACTATGAGATTGTGATTACGCTTCAATCATATGTGTGTGCTAAGAAGATTGCAAGGTACCTAAGAAAATGAAACTTGGAGACTATGCTCTCCATGCTCTTGCATGGGGTTGAGTGTAGTTACAAATTTGGGGGCAAAAAGGAGAATACAAAAAGAAGCATTTCGCTAACTACGCTTGTCGAAGGTGAGTTGGAGTTGAGCTGAGTGTCATTACTATGCTATGGAGGTTGCTATAGGTTGTTCTTCTAACTATGCTTGACTACACTCTGGATTGGGGGAGAGCATAGTCCCACACTTAGGAAAAATTTGTGAAACTTGGCCTTCATGTTGACTATGCTCTCCACTAGAGGTTGACTATGCTTTAGGTTGGAGGAGAATGTAGTCCCAGTGTTGAGGAAGTTTGAGAAAAATGAGTTTCTTACATACTACGCTCCCCACGGGAGGCTAACTATGCTCCCAACTAGGGTGAGTGTAGTCCCGAGGCTTGTTGAAACTTGTGAAAACCTATCCTTTTGCTAACTACACTCTCTATTGGAGGCTGACTATGCTCTGGGGCAATGGAAAGCATAGTCCCAATACTTAGAAAAATTTGCTACAACTAGGTTTGTGCTAACACTTAGAAAAAATTGCAAAACTGGCCTTTGTGTTGATTATGCTCTCCACGAGAGGCTAACTATATACTTTAGGGTAGTGGAGAGCATAGTCCCAACACTTAGAAAAAATTGCAAAATTGGCCTTCATGTTGACTATGCTCTCCATGAGAGGCTAACTATGCTCTCCACTGGGGTTGAGCGTAGTTTCAACACTTAGCAAAAATTTGCAGTTGGGATGTCATAGTACAAATTTGGTGGTGTTTCATTAGCCCTTCGTTGTTGATGTTTGGAGGAGTGGCCTGAGAGATGTCAACAAAGAATAGCAAAACACCACAGCAAACTTGGCACAAACATCACTCTTCAATGCATGGTTAGACGTTGCTACATCGTGCATAAGAGTGCTGTTTAGAGTAGTATGTTAGATGGCAGGTAAGAGGTGGGAGTAAAAGGTGTAGGTGATTTGTTGAGGGTAAAAGGAAGGATGAAGTGCAAACAGGACATTATAATGTGAGGACTTCACAGCTAATGGTGACCATGGCACCAGAGTGGCTTGCCCTTGAAGACATTGACCTCTCATTAGAGTGCTTGTAAGAGGGTTAGTGTGGATTCAAGGCTAAACTGATTGTGAACTTGTAGCACTACTAGGCTACTTGGGGATGTGTTCTTTCCCTTTTACTTTTTCTGTTTCTTTTCTCTTTTTTATTTTTTAGTCTTTGGTGCAGGGCGAACTTGCTTTGGGCTCTGTATGTTGTAAATATTTGCTACGAGGTGCTTTTTATCATGTGCATTACATGTCACTAGATGGGTTTGCTTTGGTGTTTGCAAAAATGTGTCATGTTTATATGATAGGTGTTTCCTCCTTGGGATGACTTGTGTTACATTTTCATAGGCTTTGATAAACCAATAGAGGCTTCCCATGGGATGACTTATGTTATGTTCACCTTGGGTTCTATAGTTTGACTTGAAAAGGATTCCATGTGGTCATAGCATGCAAATGTCAAAAATTTTGCAATCTCTACTATGTGGGGAACGAAAGGATATCTAGATATAGGAGTGGATGTGAGTAGGCTATAATGAGATAGAATGGATTTGCACTCTCAAGAGGTTTAGCTAGTCCAATCAGGCACATTAGAACAATGTGATGACTTACTGCAGTGATGAGTTGCACCTTTGCATGATCGCCTAGGGATTCATCTTGCAAAGAAAACTTTGAGAAGATAAGAAAAACATACAAGACATAAATGTAAATAGATTGTAGATGAAAAAATGCTAAAGGCCCCATCAGCAACATAGATTGTGTAGATTGCAAGTGCTTTATTCTAGAATTGTAGTGTGCTTACTTGCTTAGTGTAGAAGGAGGACAAGGGTTATGCTTGCTCACTTGCTTGTAGAAGGATGGTAAAAGTTATTAATGTAAGCCCAGTCTAAGGTCTTAGTAGACCATGGCTTGGCTAGTTTAAGGTCCTAGTGGACCATTGGGCCTAGTTTAAGGTCTTGGTAGACCATGCTATGCCACTTTAGAGTCATGGAAGACTACTAGTTTAAAGTCATGGTGGATTGGTAGTGCTAGTTTATAGTCATAGCAAACATTTTGTACTAGTTTAGCATCATAGAAGATGCTTTGTGCTAGTTTATAATCATAGTAGAATTTTGTGTCAGTTTAGCATCATAGTGAACGAATGCTTACCTTACTGTATTAATGTGTAGTGCTACATGCTAGATGTAGTATGACTTCAAGTGTGAATGGTTCACTGGATTGGAAAACTCATTTTCATCTTTATTAGTGATCTTGAAAGCTCCATTATCATAGGCCTTAGTGCCCTTCCCAATTGGCTAAGAATTTATCTCCAAGTTTGCGAACAACCTTGAGGAGTAGGTCCCCTTTCTTGATCGGCTGCTAATGCTAGTTGTGATGATGCTTTTGTTGTTGCCTTTCTTTATACCACTCGATGCAATCAAGAGTACACATGCACTCCTCCTCTATTGAGTCGAGGTCTATGATTCTCAATTCATTATTCTAACCTTTGTCGATGCAGTCCAAGAGGATTACACGAAGTGATGAAACTTGCAATTCAAGTGGAAAAACTTCTTCAGATCCATAAATAAGACTATAAGACATCATACCTATTGCTTTTCAATGCATAGTATGGTAGGCCCAAAGTCCATAAACTAGCTGCTCATGCCATCATCATTTGTCATTGCTTAGTATTGAGAAGGTTAACGATAACCTTGTTGGTGGCCTCCACTTGGCTATTTAATTGAGAGTAGTATGGTGATGAAAAAGAGTGCTTGATGTTGAAGTGCTCATAAAATGCTTTGGTTTCAACGTTGCTAAACTGTGATTTGTTATTCATCACTATGGTCATGGGCATGCTGAAATAGGTCACTATGTTGTCTAACATAAAACTTGCAAACCTGTTGCGATGTCATCTTCCTAAGGGAATAGCTTTGACCCATTGGGTGAAATATTCTATCATAGTTATTATGAAGCTATGCCCTACAAAGGACTCAGGTGTTATGGGTCCAATAATATATAGGCCCTAGTATTGGAATGGCCACGTGATTTGTGTTGTATGCAATTTAATTGGTGGCACATGCATTAAGTTATTATGCCATTGACAAGTGTCACATGTTTTTACTTTTGAGACACAATTGCTTTTTATGTAAGGGCAATAATAGCCTAGTTGTCTAATTTTTATTGCCATTGCCCTAGGTGCTATGTGACCTCTACATAGTCCTTCATGGAATTGCTCAATGATTACTTTTCCTTTGTTTTCACTTACATAGGTTAGTAGTATGCCATTGCAGGATTTGTGACATAACATGTTATCACCTATAATGATGTACTGTTGTGAACATTTACATATTGATTTGTTTTAAGTAGGAGTTATGTGTTGCAGAGGCTCACCTTGTAGAAGGTATGCCTTGATATTTTCATACCACTCTTTTGCATGGGTGGTGCTAATTGTGGCTATGGATGCATCTTCGATGGTTTGTGTGGTAGGTAAAGTACAATATACCATCAAGGTGGGCAATGTGTTGAACATGCTCGATGCTATGCTAAGGGCTAATGTTGCAAGTGTGTCAGCAATGACGTTTTCACTTTGGGGGACATGTTGGACATAAGAAACTGCAAAGTGTTAGAGAGCAAGTGTTTTGCTAGGTCACAGTAAGGCCATAAATGTTGTTCTTTACAAGAATTCACCTCCTTTACCTAATTAACCAATAGTTGTGAGTTGCCTGAAATCAATATGCATTGGATTCCTAGGTTGCATGCTACAAGCATGCCTCAGAGGAGACCTTCATACCTTGCCATGTTGTTGGTGCAAGGAAATGTGAAACGATATGTGCAAGGTCAGATCTTCCTAGATGGAAATGTGATAATATTAGTGGCACTACCTCCTTGAGAGGTTAAAGCTCCATCGAAATGCGCGAGTGCCTCATAGTTGTTGGGCACTTGGCTAATACTACTAATGTGCTCGCTTAGGAACTCAGGGTCTATAGTAGCTTGATCATCCACTGGTGAAGCTATGAGTTGTGTGGTTATAGCTTGACCTTTCATTGCTGCTTGCAAGACATCATGCAGGTCAAACTCCACTATTATTGCTTTCCACCATGTAATGCGATTGCTTTCATAGATATTCATTGTTATAGCTTAGAGTACATTGTTCTTGCAAATGATGTTAACTTGGCTACAGAAGAGGTAATTCCTTCACTTATTTAGTGAGAAGACTAGGATAAGGTAATACTTCTTCATGTTGTTGTATCTCATTTTGTGGGCTACTAATGCATGACTTAGGTAGTAGATCAAGATCTCTACATCGTAATCTTGCTTTTGGCAAAGCAAAGAAGTAATGGACATGTTAGAAGTGGTAAGGTAGATGGAAAATGACTTATCTTTAAACTGTAGGTAATTTTACTAGCTCTTAATGTTGTCGAATGCTTGTTGGCACTAGGCAGCCCACTCAAAGTGGACTCCTTTCTTGACCGAATGTTGCATTGGTTGTAGCTTGTTGGTTAACCAGGTGATAAACCTATGTATGAATTTTATTTTACCTTGCAGTCCTCATAGCTTCTTAAGTTTAGCTGGTGGTGTTAAGTTGGTTATGACCTTAACCTTGTCAAGATCTACGTGTATACCTACTTTAGATACTACAAGGTCGAGCATCCTACCCATTTTGATGTTAAAAACACATTTCTTGGGTTTATCCTAAGCTTGTGTTTTAGGTAATGTTTAAGCACTAAGTCTAAGTCATTTGCATGGTTGTGGGCCACTTTGGACTTAACTATGATATCATCTATGTAGTCATTAAGAAAACTCAACATGTAATTACTAAAGATGTATGTCATTGCTTGTTGGTATGTTACTCTAGTGTTCTTTAGTCCAAAAGGCATCATTGTATAGCAAAACGTACCCCAAGGGGTCATGAAGGTCGTACTGAGCTGGTGCTCAAGGTTGATCCTAATCCAGTTATAACCTAAGAACTCATCCACAAAGGACAATAAGGCGTGCCTAGATATGGTATTGATTAGTTGATTGATACTGGACAATAGAAAGTCATCTTTGATGGTTGCCTTGTTTAGGTCCCAGAAGTCTATGCAAATGCATATACTTCCATTTTTCTTGGGCACAACTATGATGTTGGAGACCTAGTTGCATAATCAATAGCCCAACTGAAACCAACTTTGTAGAGCTTTGTGATCTTGTCATGAATTGCCAATGCCACCTTAGGTCTAACCTTGTGCACTTTTTGTTTAACTAGTTTCATGCAAGAATCAAGGATGATGTTGTGCTAGACTAGTAGGAAGTCTAGGCTTGGCATGTCCTTGTATGACCATGCAAATGCTTTGATGTTATAGTTAAGTATTTTAGTGATGTCTTGAGCATACTAGGATTCTAGCGAGGAGCTTAGTTTTAGCATTCTCACCTCATCGTTGTGTGTTGCCATAGAGATCTCAACAAGGGGATCCTCTATGAAATCCCCTACCTCTAGATCGAGAGCCTTAAATAGATAGCTAAGCCAGTCTAGTGGTGCTTCTATGGATGCTATGTACTCATTGTAAGCTATAGGCTTGAGGTCTAAGCAATGAGGGTCAATGAATTGCTTAATGTTGCCATGACACCCTGTGAGGACCAAAGGTGAGAAGATCTTCTTATGCATAGCCATGTCATGTTTTTGCAAAATGAACTAGAGAAACATCAAGTGGCACCTATTTAAAAAAGTTAATATGCATGAATGAGAAAAGTAATTTAATAAAATTTGCCTAACTATGCATGTAAGTTGCTATGGTAGGTAAACATATTTGTGTAGGGTTTGGACCTTGGCAAGCTGTGGATGCGTCAAACATGCCATTCCAAGAAGGGTTAATCATGCTTGGGAGTGGAACTAACTTGCACATTTGTAGGGCAGTAAAAAATCATAGTTTGGGCTAAGTATGGTTGGATATGCTCTCACCCAACTACACTCTCACCCAACTATGCTCTTCACTGGGCATTTGGTGGCAAGTGTAGTCTCAGGTTGGTGGGTCATTACATGACCTAGGGAAGGTATATAAGTGTGGTTTTACCATGGTAACTTATCATTTTTGCCATTTCACCACTGTGTTGGGAGCATAGTCTCACTGTTGCTTTTTCCATCACCATTAGTGGAGAGCATAGTTGGGGGAAGATAATGCACTAGAGAAAACGCTTGCACCTAGGACTAGTGAACGTTGTTGAGGGGGAGAGGACACTAAGAGGCCTACCACAAGCACATGTGGAGGAATAGAGGTTGTTAGCTTCAGCTAGGTACACTACCTATGCCCTTTTTCTTTACTCTTGTTTTCATTCATTTTGTTCCATTGTGGGGTTTGCTAGGAGCATAGCCTTGCATACCCTAGTATAGTGCCTTGCCTTGGTGCTGGCTGTTGTTGTTGTGTATTGTTTTCAATGCAGTATGATGGTAGGATGGGCATAGTGGTGAGAAGGATTTTTACATCTATTTTTTGCTTTTGTGTGAGGTTAGGGCCCTGCGTATTTCATGCAGTGGCATGGCCATGGGGGTTGTGGTTTCTGCTACGTATAGTGGCACAACCATAAGGGGTTGTAACCACCATTATGCACTACGACATAACTATAAGAGCCCATATCTACAATCGTGCATCATTCAATTTTCTTTTTTTTTTGTGTTGTGTTCCATCTGTAGTGCAAGGCTCAAGGTTGATGGGGCTTGGGGTCTTATGCGTTGTGCACTACAGCATAGCTGCAAGGGTCGTGGTCACTATCACACACTACAACACTATCACGCACTGCAACACAACCGTGCTTTGCCCTAATTTTTTTTCTATGTCTATTGGTGGGGTTTAGGGATACACATGGGGTTTTGGAGGTTGCATGGTTTGGGGCCCTACACAATACTCTTTGTAATGTGGCTATGAAGGACATGGTTATCGCTGCATGATGCGCGGCATAGCTGTGGTTGCTGTCTAGGTTTTGATAGTGGTAAGAGGGAGAAGGAGGATCATGATGAGTATGAGATTTGGTAGGCATTGCATATTTTTTTGTTTCCTTTTTTTGGGGTAGGGTTAGGGCCCTATGTAGCGAGTCTTGAGATGTGGCCATGAGGCTATGACTACTACTTTGTGCTCCAACATGGCCTTGATTGGGCTGCAGTGGCCATTGTGCATCATTCATTCTCATCTCCCCTATTTCTTTTTGTGCCTTGGCCATTAAGTGTCCTGGTGTGACTATGGGGGTCATGGGGTTGCATGTGTTGTGCATCGCGGTTGGCCATAGGAGCCACCATTGCACACTACAGTGTGGCTACAATCTATGTCATTTTTTTTTGCTTTTTTGGGGTAGCAGTAGAGGTATGACCTACCACGGTGATGGGGGAAAGGTGGGACCCAGTCAGGTGTGACAAACATGGCACTGTGGGGAGACTACACTTTCCATGATTGTGAGACTACACTCTCTATGCATTGAGAGTTTAGTCCACTAAGTGTTTGTTGAAATGTCTATTTTGCCAGGTGTTTACCAAAATGTGTGTTTGCCAAAATATCTATTTTTTCCAGACTACGCTCTCCATGGTGGGTAGTCCAAAGTTAGTCAAAATTTTGACATTTTGGAACTACACTCTTCACTAAGGTAATCTAGTGTTAGTAAAAATTTGATTGGAATTTTGTTAACTATGCATGCTGCTAAACTTGCAAAATGTAGTGTTAAGTCTATCAAAATGTGCTATACCCTAGTGAGTGCAAAGCATGTTGAACAGGTTAAGCAACATCCTACACTCGCAGGGCCTTAGGATGTATTGCAAAAATTGCATTTTTTCTAATTTGTGTTAATAATTCATAACATGTATCTTAAAATTTTACATCTATGCATGTATACTAACGCCTTGTTTTTTGCTTGATAATTGCAGGGTGTTGTTGAAGCCTATTCTAATTGTGGTTAAGCTCATGGGCATCCTATGTTGCATGAGTGAATCTATCCCTAACACACTTGTGCCAAATATGCTAGTGGACCATCAGGTAGTGTGGTTTTGGCTAGGAGCTTAGGAGTTCCTGAAATACCTATTACAACAATGTAGTGTGATCATGTGGTCACACTTGGTGATTGAGGCTACTAGTGCCATCATTGAGACGTTGTTACCTAGGGCTAACCAGAGCATCCTAAAGTTCATCTTATATGAGCCCATTGTGAATGTTGATGGGGCAAGAGGCTCAGATAGAGGTCTTAGGAGCATTCAAACATTATCTAGGGTATGGTTCATGATAGGGTTTACTTGTTACAACAAGAGCAACACTCTTTTTATCATGCAGTGGGTGCATGCCCTATTCCAAAACCCACCTAGAACCATCTACTACATCATAGGGTAAGTGCTTTATGGCTCTCGTAGTGTTTTATGCTACTCACTTATGTTAAATTGCTAATAGCTTGTGGTTAATGCTAGGTTCAGAGTTGATGAGGAGGACTTGCATGATGAGGTGACTGCTCTAGCCTTAACCCGCATAGCCTTGGAGGTAATCTCATCTAGCACAAATGTTCAAGTAGCCATGATTGAGTAGGTGGGGCATGATCTAGAGGCCTACATTTCTCAATACCTGAAGGCATATGAATGATGTAGGAATTACAACTAGTTGGATGAGGAGTGGGCTATTGGTGAGATTAACATTGAGGAGGTGTTTGCAGCACCACCCCCCATCTCACAACCCATTTGTGTCATGTGTGTATCTATGTTTTGGTTTATGTGCTTGCTTGTGTATGCCTTTTAGCTTGCCTTATTTACATGAACATTGTTTTGCTATGTGTTGCAGTGATGGTTGCCTCAATCGAGGTGACGGTGGTCGCCATGGATCATACAGAAGCTAGATTATCATGAAATATGAGGATGTGGAGGGTGCACAACACTGGTTATGCCACAATGCATCAGATTTGTTGATGACTTAGCTAATGCATGCTGGGTTAATGGACTTGTTCTTGGCCCTTGGCTTGAGTAACCTTGTGGCTGAAATGGTCACCATCATTAGCTCCTTTAGGAGTGACACTAGGAACTTTATCACTTGGGTGCAACATGATGTTAGTGCTAGACCTCAACGAAGCCTTCTTTGTTGATCTCTTTGGCATCCATGTTGATAGCCCAACAATGTCAATAAGGCTAGTAGGGAGTTGGACCATAGAGGGGAGATCAAGAACTAGTCGGGGGCCACTCAATCTCACAAAGGAATATTGATCAAAGATGTGTTGGTGCTTGAGGTATGGGATCTCTACCCTCTATTCCACACTCGTGTCTTTCTAAAGCTACTTTTCCAAGGAAAGATCTTAGGGGTGGAATAGGCACAGGTGATGAAGGAGGTGCTACTAGAGAGTATGAGGTTTAACTAGGCTACATACATAGCCACTAGCTTGCATGAAGAGATTTCTAGGCTTTAATTCAACCTTTAGGTAAGGTCTTGTGTCCATTTTGCATTCTTTGTAGGATAGCTATGAAGGTTCGCAAAGCTTTTGGTTGTGCGAGATGATGGAAGATGGATGGTGTAGGACCGTGACTAGCTGTCGAAGTTGTGGATGAAGCATATGTTCTCAACCACATGCACATAGGACCCCCATAGAGAGGATCAATGAGTCGTTATCAGTAATGACCAAGGGTCTTGTGGGGCACTCATATTATTCATTTGATAGTACAGGAAAGGGTTTTCTAGTTGGCACTGGGGACATGAGCAAGGCATATCACTACATAGCAGAGATGGTGGGGCCATCTAAGGCTTAGATTAAGAGGTCATGTCCTCAAGAGGAAGCTACCGCTGAGATTAAGAAGCCAAGCAACAAAAGGACCCACATCAAGCTTCAAATATTGCAACAAGATGTTACAAGTTAGTATGTGTAGCTTCTTAGATGCCTTACATTCATATATATATATATTATTATTTTTATGTTTTTCCTTTATGTCATACTATTAATTATCTATTGATGTGCTATGTGTAATGATGTGCTAATATGTATGTGTGTTAATTACAAAAAAAGAAGAGAGGGATACAAGAGTAGTGACCAAGGTAGTAGTGGAAGAAGTGACTCCTCAAGGTGAGGAGGAGATGGCTCAAGGAGATGAGCTTCATGAGGTGGTAGAGGCCCTCTAGAAGTTGGAAGAAGAGGGGTTGCTCCACCCCCATGAGGGTGATTTTAACACTTTGTTTGATGGTATGTAGTTAGGTGAGCCCCCTGCAGTCATGCTTGAGGGCTTGCTAGGTAATCAACTTGTATTGCTATTTGTCTTCCCTTGTTTGCTCTAGTATTTGCTAGTCCATATGCTAATTGCATTGTTATATTACATCATCAGATGTTCTTACTAATGGTCCCACATATACCTACCGCACAGAGCCATGGGTAGATATGTTGGATAAATTTGCCTTTATGGAAGGCATTGTTGTGGACATGGTGGACCACTTGTGACAAGTAGACCCTAAGCTTGGTATGTGTGTGATGTTGTGTCACTTTGTACTATCTTGTTTACTACCTAAATGCTTAGTTTTTTGGCTGAGATTGATTGATCGTTGTATGCTTATAGGTCTTAAGCTATAGTGGGACCCAAGCAAGGTGGCTAAGGTGGACACCCTACTCTACCTTCCTCCTAAAGTTGATTAGGTGCCTCGTCACATGTATGAGATATATAACAAGTGTGTGCTTTCCTATGTGAAGGTGTTGTGGGTTTGCAGATGCTTGAATGAGCACCTATGGAAACATGTGCATAAACTATAGGAGAGGGTGACTAACAAAGATGAGAAGATCAAGGATCTTCAATCTAGATATGACTTCATCGTGGCTAGATCATGGGGGAATAACACTTAGGGTACCTTTGGGATTGAGTATGCCAGATACTGGATAGCTTTTAGAGGTAAGAATGAGGCCATGTAGGAGTTGGTGGAGCAACAACTCTAGATGGATTTGCTTGCTCAAAAGAATTAGGATTGGAAGAATTATAGCATGAAGGTTTATTAGCGGGGAAAAATGAAGAAGAATCAAGCATCAATACAAGTGAGAGCACGATGCATACCTGCGATGGTACTAGGAGGATTGTACCGAATGTCACCATCTCAAACTATTTCTTGAGGTGATCAATGGGTAGTAGGCATATGACTTGTTTACATAGAGTATAGTTATGAGTGACTCTTCCATGAGATAGATCATCACCTCCTCCAGAGAGGCTTCTTTTGCTACATTTCTACGGAGCTACCTGCATGGACCATTGTGGACAAAGGTAAGACCCTTGCAAGTTTTGACTTTGATGAGGAGGATTGGATGCAACTTTTTGAAGCTGAGATCCTCCGATGCTTAGAGGCTAGCCTTGGAAATTTACCTCCAAAATTTATCCATGTGGGACCCTCCTAGGTTAGTTTATGCTATGTTAGTATTTTTTGATTTTTATGTTTTGAGTTAGCTCATGTAATGCATGTTTGCTTGTTGATCGCACATATTTGTTAATGATTGTGGAAATTACCAAGTGATGCTGCAGGCACTAACAACTCAATAGAGGAAGTATAACCTCCTCCCCCACCTAGCACTACTAGTTGAGCATGACTAGATGTATTCCCTAGTGGGCATTTTTGCTACATTTTTGCTATATGATGCTATTCACGTTGTGTATTGTAGTTCATATTACTTTTGCTATGGATGGTTATTTGCTAGATGTAATGTATAAACTTTTACCTCTATATGATGATTGTATGCGAGTCTGGGCCATCACAAGCCATAGTAATACTAGGCCATTGTGAGGCATAGTGAGCCTGTTGTTAGTTTAAAGCCTTGACATGCTTTGTGCTAGTTTAAGGCCATAGCAGGAGGGTAAATGCTAGTTTTTGGTCATTTTGGGCCATGTGTTGCTAGTTTAAGGCCATAGCAGGCCATGGAAATAGTTTAAGATCATTCTAGGCCACATATTGGCATAGTTTAAGGTCATTCTGGGCCACTACGATAGTTGAAGGCCATTTTAGGCCACAACAATAGTTTACAGCCATTTCGAGCCACGATGATAGTTTAGGATCATTCTAAGCCTATGGCATGGCTATAGTTTAAGGCCATTTTTGGCCCATGGCATTGCTAACTCTCTTTGTTTTTTATGATTTTTGCTCTTATTATTTTTATGCATTTTGATTTTTTTCATGCATGACCCTAATAACTGTGAGAGTGTAAACTAATTGAGCGAATGCGTAAAAAAAATAGATGAATGCACAAACAAAGTAAATAAATGCATAAACAAAGCAAACTGATGCATAATAAGCAAAAAATAATGCGGATCTAAGTGAAACAAATGTGACATAAGCAAAAATGTAAAATATAGGGTGTGTGGAAGCAAATTGCAGGTAAGCACCTTGCGCATGTTGGACTAAGGGGGTACCTTAGTTGTGTAGTTGCTTCCTAACTTGGTGTGGGTTAGGAGATGCATAGGGCCTGGATTGCACTATTCAATATTCTCCTTAATCCTCGCTCACTACATCAAAGGGAAATTATACCCAAAGGGCATCCTTCGGAAGGTCATTGGCTTCTTATATCTTTTCAAGTGTGTCTGCTTCATGTGCCTCATTTTTTACCATAGACATGTCCTCTAGGAATTTAACTTCTAACTCTATATCTATGTTGTTGATGGTCACAGGAGCAACGTTATTACCATGGATGATAACTTCATCACCTTTTTATGGAAGGTGGATTTCTTGATGAATTAGAGAGGAGATAGCACATAATTAGGCTAGCCAAGATCTACCCAATATTAAGTTAAAGCTTGGCATTTCCTCTACAATAATAAATTCAGTAGTGGTGGGGAATTTCTCCACTACTACAAAGGCTATGGTGATAGTTCCCGTGATGATGATGTGTGACTTGTTAAAGGATTTCAACCATGTGATTTTTGTTGATCTAATCTAGTCTATGAGGCCTAGCTTATCCACAATGGTGTATATAATTATAGTTGTTACTGTTCCATCATCAACATGCACCCTCAAAATCTTGCATTGCCTAACACGTATGATAATGAACATGGGAGTTGCTATGACCTCGCCCCTCTCAGGATTAACCTTAATTACTTCATTATGAGATGCTAGGGATGTGGGACTTGATTCTTGTAGTGTAGGAGGAAACATCATTGCATTGATGGAGGTCTCATCTACAAGGATATCCTTCATGATAAGAATGAAGGTCAACATCTACACTAGTGCTTTACGATGGGAAAATGAGATCATGATTAGGTCATACAAGCTCAATGTTGTGTTTTTCTATTTGAGTGCTTACTAAACTTGGGCTAATGCATCCACAAAGTCTTTACTATTAGTTGCATTTTTTATAGTCTTGACTTCTTCCATGTGGCCTAAGAGATGGATCTCTCATAAAGGTTACTTAGGCTTTACATGCCTAGTTTACTTATGGGCCTTGGTGCTCCTTGGCAGTTTGCTCGTTGTGGCCTCTTTAATTTCCTTGGCCATGGGAACTGTAGATATGCGAACCAACCTTGGTAGACCTAGTGCTCTTTGGTCTTGGCATTGCCTAACCATATTGTCTATGAGACACTCATTGGGTCTCCTATGTTGTTACCTTGAGGGCCTGTTAGTGTTGCCAATGAGGTTTACCCTTGGAAAGGAAGGAACCAATGTATTGGTCACTACTAGGTTTTAGGTGGGTAAGGAGCTATCATATTGGGACACTCAGAAGATGAAGGGTGGTTGAACCATTGTTGTTGATGTAACTTGTAGGGAAACCCTAACTATGAAGGATGTTGTGGGTGCTTGAGATGACACTCTAATAATGAAAGGGGGCCTCAAACCCATGGGGGTCGATGGAACCCTTCTGCTACTAGAGGGAACATGAACCATGAATGGCACATGAACCATGAATGACCGCTACACCGATTCTAGTTCTTCATCAATGTTGATAGCATTTATGACATAGCTAGCATCGTCAAAATTTAGAGGGTTGTTGTAGACCCTTAGAGAGTGGTTTTGAGGCTTAAGCAGGTTAGCAGTGTCAAGTACCAATTTGTCCTATCAATCATTCTTTGCATGTCATCTTGCAATGCTAGGTAAAATCTATGTTATGGCCAAGAAATTAGTGATAATGGAAAAATTGTTCTAGCCTAGAATGCCTTAGAACAAGGGGCTCATTCGATGTTATCGACGCGGGATTTCTTAGTAGCTTGCAATACCTATTATGTTTCTTGTAGGCATCCTTGAACATTTGCTTGTACTGGATGCATCTAGCTTTCAATAGTTGATCTAATAGCTCTAATGATTTTAACAGTACTGGAGTGTACTTAGAGCAATCCTTGCACTCAAGGTTAGGCTTGGTGTAGCTTGTGCTGTGGCAACTGAGAATGTAGGCTAGTTGGTTGTCCTAGAGCTATGGTCAACTACTACATTGTTAGCCAAGGCTCTAGGCTACCTAGCCATTGGCCTTGGGTTGGTTGCTTTAGCCTCTTTGGTCATATTTGCCATCAATGCATTTTGCTTTCCCTTATTCTTATCCCTCCTTGCATGCTAGTTTTTGTAGGCCACATAGGTTAGGTCCTTACTAGCTTTTACCACATCTTGTATGCTCTTAGTTTGGGTGAAGGCTTGGCTTAGGGATTATGGGCCTAAGTAATACAAATTTGACTTTATGAAGTCATTGAATATGTTCTTAAAGATGGCTAGGAGGTGTGTTTCTACTATTAGATCTTATATGTCATTTAACAAGGCACCCCAGCGTTGAATGAATTTTTGCATGAGCTCTAGGTGGCCCTCCTTGATTTGCATCAATTGGTCCTTGTACCGCCTGAAATTGTTGGTCTTCGGCTGGAACGGGAAACAGAGACCGCGGGATCACAGGACGAGCGCAGATGACCCCACCTTCGCCTGAGGGCATGCTGGAATGCACGAAGGTAGGGTACCTTGGATGGTTCGCGTGCGGATCAGACAAGGATTTCCCCGAGCGCCATCGAAGCGTTATACGCTGGGTTATGCGTAAATGGAGTGTAAATAGTAAAACGAGCGTAGACAGCGTAAGCGTAATCAGGGCGTAAACAGGGTCGGGCGTAAACAGCGTAAACGAATATAGGCACAGCGTAAGCGTGTGCAAACGTGAACAGCATAAACAACACAAACAACGCAAACCAGTGTAAGGTGTAAGCAAATGTAAACAGCGTAAACAGTGGGCGTACACGGACGCAAACAGAGCGTGAACGTAAGCAAGCATAAACGAAACGTGGGCCAAATTGACATAAGACTGTAAAAGAACTTGCAACAAGCGTAAACAGTGGATTACAGAGTTAAAATGTTATGCACCGGTCTAACGCAGTTGTGTAGGGACACAAGGTGGACGTAAAGCCCCGATGGACGGAGGGATGCAGCCGGCTGACACGGTAGGCGAAGCGCGGATTGTGCTCGGCGTACAAGACTTCTAGCGTAAGCGTAAGCGTAAGGGGGTTTCTGCAGCGTAATTGCTTTCGGTCTGCTCTGGTAAATTTTTTGCCAACCTCATAAATGCGGAAAACTGGGCTATTTATAGGGGTAGGGTTACCGGGAAATTCGGACTGGGAGACACGTGGCGTTAGACCGGGCGTTTACAATTTAGAAATATGGTATACGCTGGGCGTATACGCTACAACAGGTCGGCGTATACGCTGGGCGTAAACTTGGATGGATGCTGGCGTATATGCTGGGGCGTATACGCTAATGGATGCTGGCGTATACGTTGGGACGTATACGCTGATGGATGCTGGGTGTACACGCCGGGCGTATACGCCAGAGGACATCCACTTGCTTTAATCCTTACTCTTCGGTGTAATCTTCATGCTGTCATTGGAGATCTTGTCGTCGAGCGTGCGCATCTGCCGTACCAGGGCGTGTATGCCTAAGAGCCGGGCATATACGCTGGAGTGCTGGGCGTATACGCTGGGTGTAGACGTCGGGCATACACGCTGGCACAACACTTGATTTAAAACTGGGCGTATACGTTGGGCGTATATGCCAGCACAACACTTAGTAAAAACCAGGTGTTTCGATTCTCAAAATTGCCTTGTGTGACTTCAAGTGTAGCCAAAGTCGCCTGTGGGTCATGGGGATCTGCTTCTTGTCAAGCAGATGCTAAACTCAAAGATTTTTGTGGTGTTTCATTGGCCCCTCTTTGTTGACGCTTGGAGGAATCGACCCGAGAAGCGTCGACAAAGAAGCGCAAAACACCACAAGCAACTTGATAAAAGATTTGTCCTTTGCCACTTGACCAGACATCATCGTACTGTGTTCAGTGGTGAATGGGATTGAAAGGGCGAGATTGGTAACTGGCAGGAGGGAAGGGATCGTGGGGATCGATGGCTGCCCAAGGGATCATGCTGAGAAAATGGGATGCTCAGGTGTGCGGCATGCCAGTCCTTGTTGAAAGCCATCTTTTGGCAGACTTGGAATTCAAGCATGTGATGTGCGTCCTTTGGCGGAACAGTGCTCTTGGTGATTTTTCAAGAGAACTGGTTATCACTACCAAAGCCACGGGGTGATGTTTTGCATTCTTTGGAGGAACAACTCCCTTCTTTGGGGAGACTGTAAGCGACGTGCCAAAGCCATGCAACAGGATGTTTCTTGATTGCTTTTGACATGAGTACGTATTTTCAAGACCAATACCTTCCCGCCTAGGGCTTATATGGGAAGTGCCAAGGGTCCCGTTTTTTTTTTTTGAACTTTGTCCTTGTACTCATGCGCGAATATTGTGTTTTGTGTGTTGCGACTGCTGTAACGTTTCGCAATGTGAAATAGTTTGGTAAACCGATAATGGATTTTTGGGGAATGGGAATGTGCGGGTTAACGGTTTGATTCAGTCTTACCAGATGGATTAATGGACATTGCTTCATCTTGCTGCCTATGATGAAATGCACTCTCGTACGAGCACCTCTGAGCGTCATCTTGCAAACACAACTCCAAAGAGACAAGAAAACCATGAGTGAATTAATGAGTTTAGACTTAAACAGCTGCAAGTGAACAAAAATATTATGGCGATTCTGAGCATTGAATGTGAATGTCGACGATGCTGATGAGGGATGCAATAATTCTGATGAATGTGGCTGTGGAGTTAAGAGTCGAAGATGAACGTGCCAGTTTATAGTCTTAGCGGACTATTATGGGTTAGTTTTATGTCGTAACCTATTGGACATTGCCTATTTAGCATCGTGGCAGACGGTAAGTTGCCAGTTTTGAGTCTTAGTGGACCATACAGAGACAAGCTAGTTATAGTCTTAGCGGACTCTGATGATTCTGACAGCGACAATTTACTGTCATGCAAGGAGGATGCTAGTTTATCGTCGTTGCGGACATTGGGATATCAGTTTATTGTCATAATACCAGGAAGATCTGTGGTATCAGTTTATAGTCATGCTTCCAGGACTATTCTGTGGTATCAGTTTATAGTCGTGATTCTAGGACTAATCTGTGGTATCAGTTTATAGTCGTGATTCCAGGACTATTCTGTGGTATCAGTTTATAGTTGTGATTCCAGGACTATTCTATGGTATCAGTTTATAGTCGTGATTCCAGGACTATTCTGTGGTATCAGTTTATAGTTGTGATTCCAGGACTATTCTATGGTATCAGTTTATAGTCGTGATTCCAGGACTATTCTGTGGTATCAGTTTATAGTCATGATTCCAGGACTATTCTGTGGTATTAGTTTATAGTCATGATTCCAGGACTAGCACGTACCTGAGTTCGAATTCATGTATAGAACGATTTTAGGAATACGTGATTGGTTGGATTTGCAAACTCTTTTCCGTCCATGTCAGCTAGCTTAAATGCCCCATTGTCGCATGCTTTGATGACCAGATAAGGCCCTTCCTAGTTGACTGAGAATTTATCTGGGTGTTCGTGAATAGCTTTAAGCACGAGGTCTCCTTCTTTGATGGGGCGCTTACGAATGTCATGTCGATGTCGTTGCCGTTGTTGTTTCTGGTACCATTTGATCTTATCGAGTGCGCGCACGCGCTCCTCCTCCACTGAGTCCAGGTCAATGATGTGTAGATCATTGTTTTGCTCGTCGTCGAGGAGTCCGGAAAGCATGATGCTTAGGGACGGTACCTGTAATTCTAAAGGCAAAACAGCTTCTGAACCATAAACAAGACTGTATGGAGTTTTACTTGTTGAAGTTCGATGTGTAGTACGATATTCCCACAATGCATATACCAGTTGTTTGTGCCATCTTCGTTTGCTTTGGGCTAGCATCTTTTTGAGTACCGTGATGATTGTCTTATTTGTTGATTCTACCTGCCCGTTGCTCTGAGGATAATAAGGGGATGAAAACGAATGTTTGATCCCTAGATTATCGCAAAACGTTTTGGTCTCGGCACTACTAAATTGTGGCCCGTTGTCAGTGATGATTGTCATGGGAATGCCAAAACGGGTTACAATGTTTTCGAGGATGAAGTGGCACACCTGTTTAGAAGTAGTTTTGCGAAGGGGTGCCGCCTCTACCCATTTCGTAAAGTATTCAGTTGCTGTTATGATGAAACCATGGCCGGCAGAAAATGTGGGTGTTATCGGGCCTATAAGGTCCAATCCCCACTTCTAGAAGGGCCAGGTGATTTGCGCTGTATGCAACTCATTTGGTGGAATATGGATGAGATTACTGTGTTTTTGACAAATATTACATGTTTTGACCTTGGATTGACAGTCGTATTCCATGCGTGGCCAATAGTAGCCTAAGTGTCTTATTTTGGTCGCCATTGCCTTTGGTGCAATGTGTCCCTTGCATATTCCGTCGTGCACTTGTTCAACAATTGTTTGGGCTTCGGTACTATTGACGCATGTCAGCAGTATGCCTTCGTAGGATCGGCGACACAATGTATCCCCTATTAGTGCGTATTGTTTAGAGCGTTTGCGTACTGCATCTTTTTGTGCACTTTTTAAATGTTGTGGCGTTTCGCCGCGCAGAAGGTATTCCTTTATGTCGTCGTACCATTCATTAGCGTGTGTTGTACTGACAGATGCGATTGGCAGCATGTCGAGAGTGTTGGTTATGGGCTCAGCACAACTGGTTACGGAGCTTGGTAGTGCGTGAAACATGTCAGGGGATATGTTTAATGCTAAGGTTGCCAATGCGTCTGCAATGGTATTGTCATTCTTAGGGATATGTTGGACATCAACATTTTCGAATTGTTTAAGTAGGTGTTTGGCCAAATCATAGTATGGTTGTAAGTGTTGCGCTTTACATGTATAGACGTCTGTGACTTGGTTTACGACTAGTTGTGAGTCTCCTCTGACTACAAGCCATGTAATGTCCGAAACTAGTGTGGCCGCGAGACCTCTGAGGAGACCTTCATACTCTGCTATGTTGTTAGTACAATGAAAGTTGAAGCGATAGGCGAAAGGTTTAATTTCCCCAGAGGGGTATGTGATTATAGCAGCAGCACTTCCTCCTCGAGAGGTGGATGCTCCATCAAAGTTTAGAATCGCATCGTAATTATCCGGCACCATATCTATTGCATTTACATTTTCGTCTGGGAATTTGGGTTCTATTGTACCTCGATCTTGTGTTGGCGATGTAGTCATTTTATTTGCTATGGCTTGGCCTTTGACTGACGATTGTGCTATGTAGCGTAGGTTGAACTCAGCTATGATGGCCTTCCAATGGGCTATCCTACTTGATTCGTATATGTTTCTAGTTATAGCTCTGAGTACATTATCTTTGCAAATAATGTTAACTTGATTTTGGAAAAGATAATGTCGCCATTTCTTTAAAGAGAAGACTAAAGTTAAACATGACTTTTCTACGTCGTTATATCTCTTTTCGTGGGCAACCAATGCATGACTCAGGTAGTATACAGGGACCTCAGTTCCGTCATCTTGTTTCTGGCACAACATGGATGCGATTGATGATTCTGATGTGGCCAGGTAGATGTAAAACGGCCTGTCGTTTTTGGGTGGGAATACAGTGGGTAATCGAGTGAGTGCCGTTTTAATATTGTTAAATGCTTCTTGGCACTGCGGGGTCCATTCAAAATGGACATTTTTGCGTAGCAGGTGGTTCATAGGTGTGAGTTTTCCCGTCAAATTTTCTATGAATCTCCTAATGAATTGTAATCGACCTTGTAGCCCTTGAAGTTCGGTTAGATTGCCAGGTGGTTTTAGGTTTGTAATGGCCTTAACCTTATCGGGGTCTACTCGTATTCCTGCCTCTGAGGCTACGAATCCAAGCATTTTACCCGTTTTGACGCCGAAGACGCATTTCTTTGGATTAAGCCTTAGTTCGTATTTTAGACAACGTTTTAATACTAAGTCAAGATCTCGTACGTGTTGTTCTGACGATTTCAATTTAACCACTATGTCATCTACATAATCATTGAGCGAGTGTAAGATATAATTGCTGAAAATATATGTCATCGCCCTTTGATATGTGGCCCCAGTGTTCTTGAGACCAAAAGGCATCATTGTGTAACAAAAGGTTCCCTAAGGTGTCATGAAAGTAGTTCGGAGCTAGTGTTCTGGATTAATATGTATCTGGTTATATCCCGAGAACCCATCCATAAAGAATAACAGGGCATGCCCAGCGGTAGAGTCAACTAGTTGATCAATGCTAGGTAAGGGGAAGTCATCTTCTATGGTTGCTACGAAGTCAATGCACAGGCGGATACTTCCATTCTTCTTTGGGACAATAACCATGTTTGATACCCATTCGGCGTAATCAACAGCCCTGATGAAACCAGCTTAGTAGAGCTTGGTAATCTCACTACGAACTGCTAACTCCACCTCGGGCTTGACCTTTCGTGCTTTCTGTTTTACTGGCCTTAGTTTTTGATCAAGGATAATGTTGTGTTGGACAATACGAGGGTCTAACCCGGGCATGTCGGTATAGGACCACGCAAATGTTTTCATATTGTCTCTAAGTATGTCTTCGATATCTTTAGCTAGACGTGGTTCTAGTAACGTACTTAATTTTAAGACTTTAGTTTCCCCATCGGGCATAGTAATGGGTGTTTCGGTTAGAGGATCTTCGGTAATGTTTTCGGCTTCAATGTTGAGGGACTTTGTCATTCCCTCATATTCGTCAACCGTTTGCTGCGTTGAAGCTATTGTTGCGTTGTTTGCTGATGAGCTCGCATAGACGAGACTCACATCGATATTCCTTTCAACCGCGCCGTATAGTCCATCAATGACCAATGGCTCGGTTAAGCGCTTGTAATCCATTAGGAAAATTCCTGTCAATAAATGGAGAGCCTGGTAAGATAGCGGAGGTCGTTTTAGGTCTTTCGGCAATCTTTAGTGTGCATGTATGAAAATGAGTTAACGTGACAGTGGAACGGCAGTTTAATGCCTTATCGGGCAACGATCAGCAGTTTAATGCCTTACCGGGCAACGAACGACAGTTTAATGCCTTACCGGGCAACGAACGGCAGTTTAATGCCGAAATTCGTTGTTTATATCATTTGTGTGTAAATTTTATATCTTTTTTTTTTTGAAAAATTCGAAGCGAATTCGAAAAAGCACGAAAAACGAGGCAAAAAGCAAGAAAAACGGAAAAGCGGCGGCAGCAACGTCAGTGTCAGCGTCAGCGTCAACGCGCTATAAAAGGGGAGCGGGGGCATCATTTTGTCATTTGACTTTGGAGCGTGAGCATAAACCGAGAGCGTAACCGCAGCGTAGACGCCAGGCGAAACCCCAGCGTAGACGCCGAGCGAAAACTCCCAGCGTAGACGTCGAGCAAAACCCCAGCGTAGACACCGAGAGAAACCCCAGCGTAGACGCTGAGAGAACCTCTGTTTACGCCGCACGCAAGCCACAGCGTAGACGCTGAGATGGGCAGAGGGAAAGAACTAGAGGGTCGAGGACAGAAAGGACCTGAACTCACGTTCGCGGAGGAGAGTGAGGCGATGCTGCAGTGCCTACCCCGCCCGAGCATCCCCGCATGGCCCAAATCTTCTGGCAGGTAGGCCTTTGATCCTGTTTTCATTGATTTCTAGCGTAGACAGTTAGCGTAGGGTTTCGGTATCTAGCGTAAGTTGGTCTACGTTTGGCGTATACGTTGAGGGTTTCTACAGTGTATATGCCGGGCGTAATTTGCACATTTCGCAACGTCGTAAATTTTCGTATTATGCACGGCGTAGATAGTTTTCGGCATGCGATGTTTCTATGCCCAGCGTATATGCTGAGCGTAACTATTTTTTTTCTACGCCCAGCGTATACGCCGAGCGTAACTGTTTTCGTACGCCCAGCGTACACGCCGAACGTAGCTGTTTTCGTATACCCTATTTTTCATACGCCCAGCGTACACGCCGAGCGTAACTGTTTTCGTACGCCCAGCATATACGCTGAGCGTAACTATTTTCGTATGCCCTGTTTTTCGTATGCCTAGCGTATATGCCGAGCGTAACTATTTTCGTACGCCCAGCGTATACGCCGAGCGTAACTTTTTTCGTACGCCCAGCGTATACGTCGAGCGTAACTGTTTTCGTACGCCCAGCGTATACGCCGAGCGTAACTTTTTTTTCGTACGCCCTGCGTATACGCTGAGCGTAACTGTTTTCGTACGTCCAGCGTATATACCGAGCGTAACTGTTTTTTGTACGCCCAGCGTATACGCCGAGCGTGACTACTTTTTTGTACGCCCAGCGTATACGCCAAGCGTAACTGCTTTCGTACGCCCAGCGTATACGCTGAGCATAACAGTTAGGAAATTTTTTTGCGAACGTCTAATTTCCGAAATGAAGTTTTGGGTATTGATCTTTGGTGCTGTTTTAATGGCTTGCAGAGACATTGAGCCTCCCCTTCTAGTGGGTGAGTTAGTCGGGGTTTTGACATGGTTTGGACCTCTGGAGGGTGGTGACCCGACCCCGAATTTGACCGTTGAGCACAATGGGGTCTGGTTCCGGGATGGGGCTTGCGGATTTTTGGCCTTCTTGCTGGACCATTTCAATGTCGTGGTTTGGTCTCATCTAGGCGAAGATGTGGCACGGAGTATTATTGAGGCCATGTTACCAGGCGCAGCGGAAGGCGTCAGGATGTTTATGGAGGACATTGATGAAGGACCGCTTGTCGCCGAGGGTGTTCCCCCCGGTGGTCCGAGATCTGCCCGTCCGCTGACACGTGTGTGGGACCAGCTACCGTGGGGGCCCAACTATATCAACAACACATTGTTCTTAGCTGGCCGCGTGCACACTTTGTTTCAGAATCCCCCCGACACAGTATACCGGGTGGAAAGGTAATTTTGTCTTAGCTTTAGTTATTCCTCTCTTTTTCACATTCAAATATTTACTCTCGTTTCGACACATGTTTTCGCCTTCCCGCAGGCCAAAAGTTACGCCAGATGGGGCTTATGCGGGCGATGATGGGATTGGATTGGCGCGTACGGCCGTGGAAGTGTTCATGGTGGGTCCCACCGTTCGCGGGACCGTTTTGGCCCACACTAGGGACGCCATGAAGAACTTCCCCAAGAGACTTTCAAAGGCATTTGCACAATGTGTTGTGCGTGGCTGGTTGCATGCCAACTGGGCCCCTAATGGGCCAATTTTCCTGTCTGCTTCTGATCTGGGCGAAACCTCAAAGTCAAATACTGAAAGTAAGTGGCAATGTTTCCTAGACGTCGTGTTTGGTTTGGTCAACTACCAAGTGTCCAGCTAATATGAAGGTTTTGGGTTTGCCTTTGTAGCTGGCACCACCTCCGGCGGGGATTCCGTTGTGACCGGGAGGACTGAAGCTACTCTTTCAATGAAATTCAGTGAAACCAGTGCCGCACAGAAGTGGTTACGGAAGAAAGCTTCGCCATCTATTGTTGCTTGTTTGGAACATGCCGGCCTCATGGCACTCTTTGTGGCCCCTAGCCCAAATGTGTCCATAGCGGAGATGATCAGGATTGTGGATTCATTCGACAGATCCGTCTCCCGCTATAGCGCCCATATTAGGGGCGTTAAAGTAACTTTTGAATTATCACCTCAATTTTTCGTAGATTTTTTTGGCGTGCCTACAAGTGGCATAAAAGTCGTTACAGACAGGACGCATAAAGAAATTGATGTGATCCGCGATTTAGAGGGTTGGCTAGGGGTGAAGAAGGGTGCCAAAGGATTCCCAATGCAGGGGAGAACGAAGGTTGAGGAAGTCAACGAACTTTACCCCCTATTTAGAGCGCGTTTGTTTCCGAAGACTCTGTCGCAAGTCAAGAGTCTCAGGGTTGAAGCAGTGTGAGTCATGCGCACTGTTCTAGAGGCTGGTGTGCGTTATAACTGGGCGGAGTTTTTATTATCAGGAATGACCAAAGAGATAGATCGGCTGCATTCAAACATGGAAGCGCAGTCCCATTTCACCTTCGCTTTCTTTGCTGGCTATATTCGTCGCCTGGCCGAATTTTTGGTGGTTCGTGGGGAAAACAAACTTGTTTTGCGTGATAGGTACCAGTTATCTCGCCCCTGGGTGAACCACTTATTTGACACAGCTAAGTCCCAAGACGCCCCCGAGGGGATTGATGAATCTCTTACGATCACCACGGGTGGATCGTCCGGACCCTCGCTTCACACACGCGACAGCATAGGGTTGGAGCCTGATGAGGTACCCTATACTGCAAAGAAGGCGGAGCGAGTGGTCAAGGAAACAATAGGCAAAGCGAAATCCAAGTTGGGGAAGCGCGATAGCACAGCTGAAGAGACCAGTGAAATTGAGTAGCCCAGAGTGAAGCGGATTCGATTTAAAATTCCTAGTAAAATTTTTATTTTTGTTTCATTTGTCTTACAAATAGTTTTAACGATTGCTGGTTGTATGCAACTGACTTCATTTGTTTTGAATTGAGCAGTCAAGAGACACGATTTGCAGACCATACCAGAGGATGAGGAATTAACCGACCCAGCAGGAGGAACTGAATTGCTGGGGGAGGGAACTGGAGGAACCGGAGGAACTGGAGGTACTGAACCCCTAGATGATCAAGCGGACACTGAAGAAATGTTCAAAAGCTTTCTTAAAGGGGACCTTGAGCTTGGAGACCCTCCGACGCAGGAGGAGATCAGAGGGAACGGTATGTCTCTTTACTTAGTTGTGTAGCCTAATATATTCTTGGATTACCTTATCGTGAATTTTTGTTTGACTTAGAGGAGAGTGAGACTGTCCCAGAAAAGGAGTTAGAGATGCCCCTCGAAGTGCCTCCAAAGGTTAGCACCTCGCGTACTGATGGACCTTTTACTTGGATGGAAATGCCAAGTAAGAGGGATTTTGTAGCTGGGGTGGTCAAAGAGGTTGTCGAACGGATTGAGGGGATCAATCCTGGCATAGGTATGGATGCATCTAAAGGTTTTTGCTATGTTAGAGTTTGATGCTCAATTCTGTTTGTTCTAACGTTTGTCTTTTCCTATGGACAGGTGCCCAACTGAGGTGGGATCCATCCGAACCTGTCGATATGGAGAGTTTGCCTACACTTTCCCCTGAGGTTGAACAAGTGCCCAGACCTGTTTATGAAGAGGTAGCCGAGGGCTTCGTTCACAATGCCAAAGTAGTATGGACATGTAGACGCTCCATTGAACAATTGTGACTCCAGATTTAGGCGAAAGAGAAGGAGAATTCTGAATTGTCAATGGAACGTGACGATCTGAAGGCCCGATATGAGTTTGTCGCAGCTAAATTAAACGATGATCGCGCTTGGCAGACCTCCGAGGTCACGTATACAAGGTATTGGAACCTTCTCAATCGTCATGCAGGGCTGATACGGAGACTAGGGGAGCGCAGGGCCCAAATTGATTTGCTGAACACCAAATGCCAAGATTGGAGGGCTTTCGCCTCCAAAGTACGCAAATGGGGACAAGATGAGAAGAACCACAAGCACCAGTACAAGAAGTCGCTAAAAGAAGTGTCTATTGAGAAGCGACAGTTAGAAATGTTTGTGGAGGGTCTTGGTCTGCGCTCTGCCTTTGACACATTCGCCCAGAACATAATTGTAGAGATGGAATCTCCTAAGCGGCGGATAACGACAGCCTCTGGGGAGGTGTCAGTGGGCGAATTCCCTTTCAAGCATCCCACCTGGTCAGACATTGACAAAGGAAAGGCTCTGGCCGATATTGACTTGGGTCTCGATGGGACGGACTGGGCAAGCGTCCCTGAGGAGGAGATCCTGCGGCGACTTGAATTCGGCTTGGGGGGACCTCCTATGGTAAGCGTCTTGTCCTTTTGGATTTGATTGATTTGACTAATGTTTGGAATTTTGACATTCGCTCATTTTTTGTGTTGATTATTTCCTCTTTGGACTTTTCAGGATGAAGGTGGGGATGAGACTGGAGAGGCCAGCCCCAGTGGAGCAGGGGCCTCTGATGCTGGTGGGCCCAGGGAGGACGATCCTCATTCCCCAGACGCTTAGCATTTTAGCATTTTTTTTCAATTCAAACTTATACTGAAATTGTAACTTAAACATTATGAAATGAACAGAGATGGTTGATTGTATGTAATAACATGCATATATATATATATTTTTGTTGTTGATTTTGGGTTTAACATGCCATAGAAATGTAAAATATTTTGGTTTGTTTTCTGTTTTAAATGCAATACAGGAAGCAATTATAAAAGTAGAACGAAAAGCAAGTACTGGTTTATGGCCATCTTGGGCCCCATGCGTAGTTTATGGCCATCTCGGGCCCCATGCGTAGTTTATGGCCATCTCGGGCCGCATACGTAATCAAGGGATGTCTTGGAGGACACAGATAGATTTCTCGACTAACCGATCATTGCTGATCGTGGCTAGTTTTATGTCATTGCGGACATGATAGTTTAGTGTCATTTCGGACCGGGAGTGGCATTTAATTGTTTTTCTTGTTTTATCGTAGTTTAGTGTCATTTCGGACTTTTTATAATTTAACGTCTTTTTGGACTAAAAGTGATAGTATCACTTCAGTAATTTTTTGATCTTCTTCATTTTAATGTTAGACGATTTTTCAACCGGTATGATCCGGTATTCAGCGTCACCTTCGCTGATTACATTAAATGGCAATTTGGCCCAAGGGACCTCTGATGGAATGTCTTTTATGTTAGCATTTTCGGATATTTCAGTGTCCCTAGGGAACTCTATATCAGTTTCTACTCGAGGGGGCGCAGATGTTTCTATTTGAGGAGGTTTTTGTTCCACGTCGGAAGATTCACTACTTACTGATGATCGTAGATTTTCGTTATTTTGGCTAGGCCCTTCAAGTTCGAATTTCGAGCCTTGGTCCATATCCACATGCGATGAGATAATAGGTGTAACGGCTTTGCCATGTATGACGATTTCTCCGCCCTCATAAGGCAGATGGATTTCCTGATGGATAGGGGAAGAGACGGCTCTCAGTTGGGCTAACCAAGGTCTTCCCAATATCAGGTTGAACCCTGGCATCTCGTCCACTACAAGGAATTTAGTAGATGTCGGGAATTGATCTCCCGCTATAAAGTCTAAGGTTATTGAGCCTTTCACCATTACACGTGACCCACTAAACGACTTTAAACATGTAGTCGTGGCTGGTTTTAGTAGTTCAGTAAGCCCCAGCTGCTCGATAATGTGGTATGGCATGACGTTTGTCGCAGCTCCATCGTCTACATGGACCCTATGTATTTTAAATCGATTTATGTAGATTGTTATGAACATGGGAGCTGTTGTCACCTCCTTCGTTCTTTTATCAACCTTGATGTTATCATCGTGGAAGTTTAGAGATTTGGGAGTAGTCCCATGGGGTGAGAACATCACCGCATGGATGGAGGGTTCATTTGGGGGTAAATCCTCGCTCACCGGGATTGATGTTAACATGCGCACTAGAGCTTCCCGATGCGTTTGAGATGTCAGAACTAAGTCATACAAGCTTAGTGAAGTATTTTTTTGTTTTAATGCTTGCGTGACTTGTGTCAAGGCGGTTGCGAAGTTTTCACTGTTAGGGGTATTTCTATCGGTGCTGATTGGATCCATTGGACCCAACAGTTTTATCTCCCGTATTGTTGATTTGTCAGTTTTCGGAGCTGTCGATTCGGATGATTCATGTCTCTTAGATGACTCACCTTCATTGCTTGTGCTTGGTTGATCGGTAGATGATGACATGGGCACGGAGTTGAGGGGAGTGGGCTTAGGCGGCCCTAGAGCCAACCTTTGGCACCCATTCTCGATATGTTCACGCATAAGTCTATCTTCGGGACGTTCTCGCGTGCGGCATGGAGGTGCCATTGGTTTTGGCATTTCGATTTGCGCTGGGAGTTTTACCACATATGGGGTTGGACGGGGTGACTCTTGTACTACTGGATGTGCTTGGTTAGAGGGCTGGACAGGTACCCTAACAACGTAGGGCTTGGGTTGGCGTTGTGTTTGTGACATAGAGGCTTGGTAGTCCTGGGGACCTTTGGGTATTCTAATGACAAATGGTGTTGGTCTGGGCGAAGGTTGGACCTCCGCTGTTGCGGTTGCTGAGGGTATTCAGACCACAAAAGGAGTAGGCCAGTTATGCGGAGTTTGCGCATTTAGGGGAGTGACGGGAGGGACACGCATCACATATGGCCTGTCGCGCGTCGTGGTGTTGGGTGTTGCCACTGCCGGGGGTATTTGAACGACGTACGACCGTTGAAAAGGATGGGACGGCCGGGGTGCGGGTGTAAATGCAGAGACAGGTGTGCGAACTACAAAAGGTTTGTTGGATGTTGGCTATGTATATTCGGGAGATATGGTGTTAATGTAAGATGGCTCAGAATCATCGTCAAGGTAGACTGTACTGATGGTGTATGGCGCCTCTTTAGCGTTTAAAGGGTCTTTATAGACCCCCATAGTTTGATTTTGTGGTTGAATCAGGTTTGCTTCGTCGAAGGTAATTTGGCCTTCATCGATCATTCGCTGTAGGTCCTGCTTCAAGGTGTAACAGTAATCTGTTTCGTGCTCGTTTCGTTGATGGTAATCGCAAAAGCGATCCATCCTGAAGCCTTTAGGTATAGGGGGCTCATCCGGCATTGCTAGGCTTGGGTTCTGAACGAGTTGACAGAACCGGTCATGTCTCTGGATGGCCGCGGGGATAACTGCTTATGCTACATTAAACCAGCCTTTAGGAGCTGGTCAAAAAGTAGGGATGGCTTCATGGACAGGGGTGTGTATTGAGAGGGTTCTTTCCTCTCAAAGTTGCGTGTGCGGTTCGCTGGATTATGCTGTGACGATGATTCTTGCGCAATCGTTGGAGTTGGTTTGTTGTAATTAGCAGGGGTTTGCGGTGGCCTAGTTTGTTGTTGTGCCCCTGCTATCGACGCTATAGTCGTTTTAGCATTTTCTTTATCTTTTTTAGCATGCTGATTTTTGAAGGCTATGTAAGCCGGGTCATTGCTGTTTTGGGCTGCTTCTTCTATGTTTTTAATTTGCTCGAAGGCTTGGTTGAGATTGCGGGCATTTAGATAGTATAGCTTGGATTTAAAGAAATCATTGATGGCTCCTTTCAAAATAGTGAGCAGGTATGTCTGGGAGATTTCCTCGTGCAGCTCATTGAGGGCTGCGCTCCATCTTTGAATAAATTTCTGGACCAGTTCAAGTGGTGGTTGCTTGACCTGCATGAGGCTATCTAGTGTGGCCTCAGGTTTCAGGTTATATTTGAACCTGGTCACGAACTGGTGCAGTAGGTTCTCCAAAGAGGAGACGAAGTTTCTTGGGAGCGCCCTATACCAATCGAGTGCTCTCCCTGAGAGGGACATGGGAAACACGCGAAGGATTGCATGGGGCCATGCTTGTAGCAGTGCGCACTCTAACCTGAACGTTATTAAATGCGCGTTAGGATCCATCTCCCCATTATACTTGGTTAGCGTTGGTAGGGAGATGTCCTTGGGTAGAGTTAAAGGCGGGACAGAAGAGCTGATGGGGTCATCGTTATAGAACTCCACTACCTTCAATTCCTCGTCAGCGGTTGTCTTGAGGTGTTGTACCTCGTCAGTCAATTCTTGCATCATTCTTTTGGCATCTACCCAATCCTGAGCTCTTGGGAGCATGGCGGTTTGGGCTTGTGGCACGCTGTATGGGTTAGACTGTTGAACGGTGGATTGGAAGGCTGAGAGTTGCGTTGTTGGTGGTTGCGTTTGTGGGAAGTGTACAGTAGATGGCACTAGGGGCACTACATTATAGAGAGGAGGTTGTTGCTGCTGTGGTTGTGGCTGTGCTTGAGGCACATGAGCTGGTGGCAACGTGTGGGGTGGTACATAGTGGTGGGAAATCTGGTGCGACGTCGTGCCCATCATCGGCCATTGTCCGGCCATGTTGTATGAGGAGGCTCCTTGTTGGGTTACGGCAGTGAAAGGGGGTGTATGCGTTTGGACATGCGGGATGTAGTGGGCAGATGCGGACACGGGTATAAGGTGTGGCATTCTTACCACTTGGGATTGGAACGTCACCCCCACGTTACTGTGAGGGGGCGGTGCTTGTGAGGATGAACCCGCAGCTGTAAAGGGGAAAGCGTTGGGCAAAGGGTTGCCTTGGGGAGGGACTTGGGCTGACGCGGATGTTTCTTGTAATGGTGCTTGGGTGTGGGCAGAGTTAAGGGGTTGGAGGGGTATGGTCTCCCCTGCGTTCGGGTTAAATATGGGGTTCATGTGGTTATGTGGACTAAGAGTATGATAAGAGTCTTCATGCTCAGATTGCGCAGCGAATTCGTCCTCTTCATCCCGCTGTGGGTCGGCCTTAATTTGGTCTAGCGATTGGCTCCTGTGCAGAAGGAGCTGCGTAATGAGTTCCGAGAATTGTTCTGGAATGGGGATTACATCGTATGGGGAAGGGATGAATTCATATCCCCCTCTGTAAAAGATTTCAAATCACCTTTTTACCTCCATTACAGCCCGATCTACCGCCAGGCCTGCTTGCATCTTAATGCAGATGAAGTTATACTCATCTTGGCTTATAACGTTAGCGGCAGGGTCTCTCCCTTGCAACCTCAACGACCGATGGGGCCCCATGATGGATTGCCCTCCCATATGTTGTGTGATAGATTGCTGGGCAGCTGTTGTGTCTGAGATGTTAACGTTTTGGGTAGTAGCAGCGGTTATGTTTATGGGATTCATGATGATAGACGGTTTGAGTGTACGAGATTGATGTGGATAACGTAGTGTATGCGACTGGCGTATACGAATCTACAGGGTAAGTATCCGGCGTAAACGCTGGCGTAAGCGTGCAGCATATACGCTAGGGTGTGTGCAGTGTAAACGCTAGCGTAAGCGTGCAACGTATACGCTGGGGTTTGTGTGCAGCGTAAACGCTAGTGTAAGCGTGTAGCGTATACGCTAGGGCTTTATGCAGTGTAAACGCTGGCGTAAGCGTGCAGCGTATACGCTAGGGTCTGTGTAGCGTAGACGCTGAAGAATCGACAGCGTAGATGCTGAGTCGGGGGTTTAAATAGGGCAGCGAAAACGCTGATGAGCGTAGACGCTGAGGAATGTGTAGTCTGTTTAAGTGAAGATGCCCTCCTTCTAGCGCCAAAATTTGTACCGCCTGAAATCGTCGGTCTCCGGCTGGAACAGGAAACAGAGACTGCGGGATCACAGGATGAGCGCAGATGACCCCACCTTCGCCTGAGGGCGTGCTAGAATGCACGAAGGTAGGGTACCTTGGGTGGTCCGCGCATGGATCAGACAAGGATTTCCCCGAGCGCCGCCGAAGCGTTATACGCTGGGTTATGCGTAAATGGAGCGTAAACAGTAAAACGGGCGTAGACAGCGTAAGCGTAATCAGGGCGTAAACAGGGTCGGGCGTAAACAGCGTAAACGAATATAGGCACAGCGTAAGCGTGTGCAAACGTGAACAGCGTAAACAGCACAAACGACGCAAACCAGTGTAAGGTGTAAGCAAATGTAAACAGCGTAAACAGTGGGCGTACACGGACGTAAACGGAACGTGAACGTAAGCAAACGTAAACGAAGCGTGGGCCAAATTGACATAAGACTGTAAAAGAACTTGCAACAAGCATAAACAGTGGATTACAGAGTTAAAATGTTATGCACCGGTCTAACGCAGTTGTGTAGGAACACAAGGCGGACGTAAAGCCCCGGTGGACGGAGGGATGCAGCCAGCTGACACGGTAGGCAAAGCACAGATTGTGCTCGGCGTACAGGACTTCCAGCGTAAGCGTAAGCGTAAGGGGGTTTCTGCAGCGTAATTGCTCTCGGTCTGCTCTGGTAAATTTTTTGCCGACCTCGTAAATGCGGAAAACTGGGCTATTTATAGGGGTAGGGTTATCGGGAAAATCGGACTGGGAGACACGTGGCGTTAGACCGGGCGTTTACAATTTAGAAACATGGTATACGCTGGGCGTATACGCTACAACAGGTCAGCGTATACGCTGGGCGTAAACTTGGATGGATGCTGGCATATACGCTGATGGATGCTGGGCGTATACGCCGGAGGACATCCACTTGCTTCAATCCTTGCTCTTCGGTGTAATCTTCATGCTGTCATTGGAGATCTTGTCGTCAAGCGTGCGCATCTGCCATACCAGGGCGTGTACGCCTGAGAGCCGGGCATATATGCTATAGTGCTGGGCGTATACGCTGGGTGTAGACGCCGGGCGTACACGCTGGCACAACACTTGGTTTAGAACTGGGCGTATACGCCAGCACAACACTTAGTAAAAACCAGGTGTTTCGATTCTCAAAATTGCCCTGTGTGACTTCAAGTGTAGCCAAAGTCGCCTGTGGGTCATGGGGATCTGCTTCTTGTCAGGCAAATGCTAAACTCAAATATTTTTGTGGTGTTTCAGTCCTAAGTTGTTTTTTACTTCAAGTTGTATTTGAAGCACATTACAAATTGGCTTAGAAGGTCCTCCAAAGAGGAGATAGAGCTTCTAGGTGATGCAAAGTACCAATCTAACTCTTTGCTAGTGAGTGACATGGAAAACACATGTATGATGACATGTAGCTATGCTTGCAATAGCAAGCACTCTGACCTAAATGTGATTAAATGCACATTGGGGTTCCCCTCACCATTGTATTTTATGAGTTGAGGTAATGGGACCCTGGTTACAAGAGCTAGAGGAGGGACCACAAAACTTATAGGGTCATCTTGGTAGAAGTCGATGACTTTGAAAGTTTCGAAGGAGGCAGCTTTAAGTCACTTAACCTCTTCTATTAGGCTTTGGAACATCTGGAACACTTGGTCTAAGTTTTGAGATGTTCTAGCTAGCTATGCCAGTTGCACAAGTTGTTGTTAGACTAGCTGTGTGGTCCATGACTTGGTTGTAGATTACAGAATTGTAGAAGGGATAGTGATCATGGCAGGCAACACATACATGGGTTGGGCTAGTGCTAGGTGCACTAATGAAACAAGCAAGATGTAGGATTCTTAAGTTGCTTAGGGCTTGGAGATGGGTCCTATGTGGACGTATGGTTGGGTTGGGTAGTGATGGCTAAATGGGTGGCAATGATGCCATGAATGGTAAGCTAAAGGAGGCTACTACATCATAATGTGTATGTTGTGTCTAATGCATCACTATCACAAGTGTTGACCTGAAAGGTGACACTGGTGCTATGACCATCTTAAGGAGAATAGGTGAACAAGACTACAAAAAAACTAGATTAGGGATTACTAGTTGGAAGAAGGTGTGGAAAGAGCCCTCATGCTCGGAGCGAGCTTCAAAATCATCCTCTTCTTCTTGTAGGGGCTCCTCATAGTCCATTCCTATGACATGATCACCTTCTCGGATGAGTTGGGCTAACATCCAACAATAGGGCTTTGTGAGCAAGATAATACCAAGTGAGGAGAGGATATAATCCCATTTGTTTCAATGGATAAGCTCATAGCCTTGTTTTGCTTCCATGCCCAAGTGGTCTACAAATAGCCTTGTTTGAATCCTTATGCATATAAAGTTGTATTATTCATCACTTAGAGTGGCATACTCTAGGACTTGATCACACAGCCTAAGGGATTGCCTTGGATCCTCCATTATGGGATTCCTAGGTTTGTTAATCATGGTCTTCTATTGGATGGGCAAGATGGCAAGTGTGCTTGGGACTGACATTGAAGGTTTTTTTAGGTTCATGGATGCAGATTAAGTTGCAAGAGGGGACTACAAGGGTTTCTGATTGTGAAATAATACTAACACCACTGACTACACTAACTATGCTCTCTACATTGGAGCTGACTGCACTCTCTACTCCAGAGAGTTGACTATACTCTCTACATTATAAATCTAACTATGCTCTCTATGCTAGAGACAACTATGCTCTCTATGCTAGAGTTGACTACACTCTCTATGCCAAAAAGCTAACTACTTTTTCTACACTAGAGCTAACTATGCTCTCTATGCTAGAAAGTTGACTATGCTCTCTATGCCAGAAAGTTGACTATGCTCTCTATGTTAGAGATGCATATGCTCCAACTAAAAGCATCAAGAATTTAACAAACAGTGGATATGTGTGCTTTAGGTTGCTACATGAGGTTCTTGGGGAACCAACTATGAGGTCCAATCCACACTAATCAATTAGTAGATAACACCTATGCTTGTCTAAGATCTAGCTACTCCTAGACATGCAGTAGGTCCACAGGGGTATCATGGTCTACATTGGCCCGAAGCCAACAACTATGATTTAGAGAGCATGTGAGATAACCACAATCAGGTTTGAAAAAGAAAATGATTCTAGCCCTCCATTTAGAGCTAGAAATTGTGACAACTGAAAACATCGATAGCTGGAACCTCAAGGTCCATTGGTGCATAGCCTGACCCTGAATCCATGCAAGGGCCTATTGGAGGTAGAGACAGGGTGCCCTAAATGGTCTTGTCAATTGAACAAAGACTTATTGGATGTAACAGGGGTGCAACAAAGTCAACAAAAATGTTGATGCAAAATGGTACTAAGTGTTCAGGCAGTGTCAATAGTGTTAACAATGTTAGTGGGGTTGAGTGTAGTTAAGAGTTTCAATGAAGTGGGTAGTGTTAACGCATGTAGACTATCATCTAAGAATAGTTTTAGGTGTGGCTGTGAGGTAAAACAATGAAAAATGCAAGTAAAGTATGAAAGAAATGCAACGAGAGAGAGAGAGAGAGAGAGAGAGAGAGAGAGAGAAATGAAACACCACCCCACATGGGATTGAGCGTAGTTAATAACAAAAGGGGTTAAAGGGTACACGATGTACAACAGGCACAATGCACAACATAGTTACAATCTCAAGGGTGCTTGACCATGAAGATTGGTGTTTTGTTGAGGTGTTTATGTCTACTAGGTTGGCTGCCATGGTGTATCGTTGGCTATGATGTTCTAGTGGACTGTGGTGGTTTGTAACTTCACCGATATGCCTTTGGTTCTCTCCTAAGCGCTCCTTAGATTTTCTCATGCCAAAAATTAGTCAACTTTGAAATTTTTCAACCTTGAAAACTTTGAGGATGTAGGTATTTATAGGTTTAGGATTAGTCAAAAATGCAACATGGGTGCCACGTGACAGGGGGGATGGTTGGGACTATGCTCTTATCCAACTATACTCCTACTAAGCTACTAGTGTTGTGCTTTGTTGTACTCTACCAAACTCTATGAGACTATGAGATTGTGACTATGTTGCCAACTACATGTGTGTACCAAGAAGACTGCAAGGTACTAAAAAAATGAAACTTGGAGACTATGCTCTGAGACTACACTCTGCACACTCTCATGTGGGATTGAGCATAGTTACAAATTTGGGGAAAAAAAGGGGGATACAAAAAGAAGCATTTTGCTAACTATGCCTACCAAAGGTGAGTCAGAGCTGAGCTGAGTGGTGTTACTGTGCTGTAAAGGTCGCTAGAGGCTGTTCTTGCTAACTATGCTTGACTACACTCTGGATTGGGGGAGAGCGTAGTCCCACACTTAGCAAAAATTTGCAAAACTTAGCCTTCATGCTGACTATGCTCTCTACTGGAGGCTGACTAGGCTCTGGGTTGGGGAAGAGCATAGTTCTAGTGCTAAGGAAGTTTGAGAAAAATGAGTTTCTGATAGAGTATGCTCCCCATAGAAGGTTGACTATGCTTCCAACTAAGGTGAGCGTAGTCTGAAGGTTTGCCAAAAATTCTAAAAATTTGTCCTTTTGCTAACTACGCTCTCTACTAGAGGCTGACTATGCTCTAGGGTAATGGAGAGTATAGTTCCAACAGTTAGAAAAATTTGCTGCAAGTGGCTTTATGCTAACACTTCAAAAAAAGGCAAAATTGGCCTTCATGTTGACTACACTCTCCATGAGAGGCTAACTACACTCTAGGGTAGTGCAAAGTGTAGTCCCAAAACTTAGAAAAAATTGCAAAACTAGCCTTCATGTTAACTATGCTCTCCACAAGAGGCTAACTACACTCTCCACTGGTGTCAAGTGTACTCTCAACACTTAGCCAAAATTTGTAGTTTGGATGCCATAGTTCAAATTTGATGGTGTTTCAATAGTCAAATTAGAACTTTATAACTTATCATTTCCCACTAAAAATGAATCTATAATTTAAGGCTTAGAAAAAAAAATTCTTATACCTAAGTAGATATCCCTAGAATTGATGAATTTTTTCTTTCCATGTTATTTTTGGTATTTTCTACTAAGTGTTAAGGATATGATGTACTCTAAATATTTTTTTACTTATATTTAATGTTATTTTACCTATTCTAATATAAAATTTATTCTTAATACATACAATAATAAGGGGTGCGGAAATCCCAAAGGAAATATTAATCTTAAGTAAAAAATTCAAAGTACACCATATGCTTAACACTAGGGACCATCATTTGAAGTGATGGTAAGATGCTTTTTTTTCAAGTCAAAGATATGTGTTTAAGCCTAAGCACAACCACTTGAAGAGGTTAGGCTTTTACTCATCCATTAACCCTTCCAAGATCCTGCTTAGTAGGATGAGTATTGTGGCTCTAGGTGATGATCCTTTACTACATTCATTATCTTCTCAGGTAAGAAATTACCAGTTTGAGTAGCACTTAAGAAATTATTATATTTATTGAAGAGAAAAATTATTTTCAAATGGTATTTCTTAACCTTATTGCTATTATTTGTTAAAAATGCTAATCCAAGGGATCTAACCAATTTTTAGGACTTCTGAAAAATTTCTCTAATGGTTTGTCAATCTTAAGGTTTTCATTTGAAGTTATTGGAATAGAAATTTTTTTGGTGAGATAATTTGAAGATAGAAAATTCCAATGTCTCTTAGACTATAGAGACTATAAAGAATTTTGAAGCTTTTGTTTTTGTTTTACTTGATGCTTTATATGAATCCATGATAAAAAATATTACTTCATAATACATATTTTTACAGATTATTGGATTTATTCTCTCAAATAATAATTTTACACTTATGATTTAAGATATCCTTGAATGTTATCAAATTAATGTTTTGCATGCTCACTATTTTTCTAAATCTTTTTTTTTTCTTATAGAACTGACCAATTTTGAAATGGTTGAGAAATCATCAAATGTGAAAATTGTTATGGATTAGTGTAATACATTTATTACTTAGGAGTAGAAAGTAAATTTTCATCCCTATTTTTGATTATTCTAAAATTCCTTACTAGATTAAATTAGAAAACATTCCTATTCTTTATTTCAAAGCATTGAAAGTAAAATTGTTGGTACCATTGGTAAAATCTTAAAGATAGAGTTAAAAACATTACTAGATGGTATGGAGTGCACACATTATTTTTTAGAAATTGATTTATAAGAGAGGAAGATAAAATTAAAAGTCAAGGCTAGTAATCAATGTTTTTCCTAGAAAAGTACATACTATAAGTTGTGAAGATGTTGCAACTATTATTATCATGAAGATCATGTTATTGGAATTTATCCTATTCTTTATAAAAAAAGATATTTATGAAAAAAAAGAAATAAAAATATTTAGAAAAGGCAAATAATTGTAGTTTTCAACATGCATATATGAAATCTTCTTTAATAAGTTCTCAACATTTTACTAATCCTTTTAATTTTAAAGGTGCTAGTGAACTCCTGATATCTAAAAATAAGTCCTCTTAGAAAAGGAAATTTTTAATAGGAACTAGCAATGAATATAATGATATAGATTGATTTCACTTAGTGCAACATAAAATAAGAGGCTTGCAAATATTGCTTTTAATTTAAAAACCCTAAAAATATCTCCTTCTCTCTCTACTTCTACTAAGTAGTTTTTTATTAGATAATGCTTCTTCACTTATTATTAACATGGATTATGAGATAAATGTTGAGATTAAAAAATCAAGGATAGAATCCTTCTCTCGCACATCTCAATGTTAGTTTTATCATGGAATGTTCAGAGCCTTTCTGATAGGTTCCAAGCAAATATTACTAAGCAGTATCTTTCAAACTAAGGTTTATCTCTAGATTTTTTTTCTTGCGAAAAATTAAGATTTGAGTGCATGATATTAGTTTTGTTGGTAGATGCATTTCAAAATATTACAATGTTTTTTCTACTCCTTATGAAGTTAATAAAAGAGGTGTTATTATTATTGTTAATAAAAATTAGATTGGAAAAATTTTAAATTTTAGGTTTGAGAATCTTGAAAGAGTTACTAGGATTACTTATCATAGTGAAAAAGGAAACTTTGGAATTTGCAATATCTATGTTCTTAATAATTCAAGAGATTGATTAGAGGCTTGGAAATATCTTCGATCACTGCCTAAAGTTTCTTGCATTATTAGAGATGATTTCAATATGATTAAAAGTTATTTAGATAAACTTGGTGATCTTCCTCCTAATATGTCTTTTTAAGAAAAAACTATTAGTGCAATTTTAAGGAAAAATATTTTCTTTCAAATGTTAGCACTTTATTTCCACATTATTTAAATGAGAAGCACTATACTTGGTGTAATTATCAATAAGGAAATGATAGAATTTATTGTTGACTTGATATATTTTACATTTCTAATGTTTCATTTTGGAAGTCTATAAGGAAAGTAGAAGTGCATATAGATGGTACTTTGTCAAACAAATTTTCTATTTGCATTTTTCTCTCTTGAATTTATTGTTCCTTATTTTGAAAGCATGAGATTTTTTGTATGAATGCTAATATGTTTACAAGTGTTAATGGGAAAAATATTTTGAAGTCTCTATAAAATGTGGAAAAAAATCATACTAGTGATATTGGTTGGATTGAATGGTGATAGCAAGCTACTTTTAAATTCTAAAATTATGCTAGATGGTTTGAAAAGAAATTTGCTAAGTCTAGGCATAAAGTTGAAGAAGATCTTGTAAAATGTGTTAAGGAAATGCAAATTCTTTGAGAGTAGAATCCTTTTAATTTTGAAACTCAAAAATACTTGACTAAAGCTCATTATAGTAAATAATTTTGGGATGCTTTTGAACCTAAAAGTGTTCTTATTAAAATTTTCATAGAGTAGCTAAAAATTGGAGATGAACCTTCAGGAAATTTTTTAAATTTCTAAAAGGAAAGAGTTAAGTACCTAAATTGAAATCACCTAATATAAATGATTCCATCATTAAAGATTTTGAGACTATTAATAGTTTTTTAAAAAATCAATTTTCTTCTCAAGATTTTAGCAAAGAATCCTTTCAAGCCTATAGTATGCATATTTCTCATCTTATAATAGAAGTACATTGAAAAATACTTAACGTAGAAATTACAATAGAAGAAATCAAAGTAGCAACCTTTAGTTTAGTAGATAGTAAAGCTCCATGTTTTCATGTTTTCTAATTATTTTTTTTTAAAAAGCATTAGGACATTGTTAGAGATTATCTCTTTTATATTTTCCAAGACGCTATTAAAAAAGGTTTTCTTGGTAAAAATATATATAATGGTCTATTTCCTCTTCTTCCTAAGAATGAATATCTTCAACATATTGGTAATTAGAGACCTATTACTCATCTTAATAATACTTATAAAATTTTAGCTAAATCCATGGCTTTTCAAATTTAGAATATTATTTGAGATATCATTAGAATTGAGTAGACTAGATTAGTTAAAGATAGACATATCTTAAATAATGTTATTCTAGTTTAGGAGGAAATGTAGTGGACTTTTAATACTAAGCAAGACATTACTTTTATTAAGATATATTATACCAAAGCTTATGATAGGATTGAATGAAAGTTTTTAATTTCTTATCTTTATAAATTGGGATTTGATGATTATTTTATTCATCTTGTCCATATCCTACTCAGTGATGCTAATGATTAAGTTGCTACTAATTTTGGATTAAGTTTCTTCATTTTTCTTCAATAGTTTGTTTGTCAAGGTTGTCCTCCAACTTTCTATCTTTTTTTATTGTTATAGAATTTCCTTTACATAATATTTATTATGATCTACAAAGGAATATTATTAAGAGAATTTCAATTGATGATCAAGGTACACAATTACTTAACATGTACTTTGTAGATGATTCTTTTTTATGATAAAAAATTCTCTACAACATATCGATACTCTTTTAGCTAAAATGAAAAATTACAGTATATTATTTAGCTTTTAGATTAATTCAAAAAAATTATTATTCATTGTAATAATAATATTGATCAGTGAGTTACTATTAGGCCTTGGAAAATCTTAAAAAAAGATTATGTTTTTAAAATTTTAGGAATACCTTTTTCTTTTAAGTCTAATCTTACTCTTTTTTAGAATTATGTACTTGATAAAATTGAAAAGAAGCTTGATAAATGGAAAGAACAAAAGCTCAACCTTCTTGGAAAAGTTTAGTTATTAAGCAATGAATCTTCTTTTATATGAAAATAATGTTGCATTGATCTCCAGTATTGTAGAATCTATGCAAAATATGTCACATATTTTAGAAAATTATTATCATTTATTTGGTCTTTAAGTAAATGTAGATAAAAAATTGATAACCTTTATTACAAGAAATAATTGTTATAACTTCCAGTTTGGAGGTACCAATGTGAAAATAGTAGATTTTTTTTAATATTTGAATTTCATTTATATCAAAAATTATATGTGGGAGAAGTGCATCAAAGAAAAATTAGTAGAATATTTTAAGTCTCTGTATACTCTTAGAAACAAGAGCAAACAAATTTTTGAATGTATTTTTTGAATGTCTTGTTTAACAAACAATTTTTTCAGATTATTAGCTATCCTATAGTATTGTTTGAATGTGTTGTTTAGGGACTTGGACATAGTGCTAGGCTTTGGAAAGATATTTATAGAGTGCAAAAAATGTTTTTTCTTGATGAGTTAAAGGTGAAGATGCAAATACCTTACTCAATGTTATTATGTGAATGTGATTTATTATCTTTAGAAGTAGAAGCCTTATGCTAATTCATTATATACACTCATAGCTTTCATATCTTAAGGTAAGGCAAATTTTCTAAAGTAGTTGTTAAGGATTTGTGAGATCATGGTTGGTATTTTTAGGGGATGCAATGGTAAAGAAAATGGAATATGTCTTGGAAGAACATGCAACAAAATCATAAGCATATTTGCTAACTAGTCAAGTAAATGTTTGTAACAAATATGTGGATTAATGGGAAAGGAAAAAGGTAATTTTATTTACACTACATTAGATCTAATAAACAAGATGTAGAAGCTCAGTATCTCTCAGTTACTATTCCCATCATATAAAATATTTTTTGAGAATTGCTTGGGATATTTGCACAAGTAGTAAGAAAGATAGAGGACTTAGCCTCATTAATTGTTATAACTAGGGCATTTATTTTTCTAGAAAATGGATTGCAAAATGCATTAATGGAGATGATGTTTAGATGATCCTTCTAAGAAACAAAAATATGCAAGAAAAACTAAGAATGATAATTATTTATCTTTTAATAACTTTCTTTATTATCTTCTTTTAATAACAAATTTGTTAAGGCATACAAAATATAATTATCGTCATGCTTTTGGATGAGAAAAATAAAAGATATTTGGAGAGCTCCTACATTTTAGAAAATTTTTATTTTTATGGTGTGTTATTCATCAAGGTCTTTCTATCAACACTCGTCTTAAACATATGAAAAATGTTTTTCCTTAATGTCCTCTTTGTAAAAGTATAGAATCATTTTTAATGTTTTTTTAAGTGTCATGTTAGTTTACATGCTTAGAAATGGACATCTAGAATTTGTAAGAACTTTGAATCAAGTATCAATGAAGTTATTCTTATTTATCATCCTACTTTGTCTGCTTCCTTTCTTTTGATTGATAATTATCTTCAACTTCTTGTTCTCTACTCTATTTGGAAGCTTATTTTCCAATAGTAAGAGAATAACTATGATCTCTCTTCAAGAGTCAAATACCATATTCTCAAAGATGTTAATTATCAAGTACAACTTTAGGAAAAAAAATATCCTATAAAATCTGAATAATTAATTTACTTTGTATAGTATTAATTTATTTCTATTTGAAGACTTATGAATGGGAAGCTTTTAGCTTTTATTCCTATTTATTCTTTATTTTTGATTGATGTTTCTTTTATCTTGGGAGAAATTTTTATCCTTATCTTTACAAAAAATCCTTTAGTAAGTAGTGAAAAGCCATGAGGGTAGTTTTGAATAAGGGAAAGGCTTGATTCTTTTCCTACCCCAAAGGGGAGGTTTTTTAGGATTAGTTGTCAGGATGAAAACCTAAAATGTCATCCCCAAAACTATTGGAATTTTTCTATAAACTTTCTCTTTGATGATTTGATGTACTTTGAATTTTTTAAATATTATAATTTATTTATTTTGGGTTCCAACACTTCCTAATGATCCTTTGTCAAATTCTTAACATTGAGTAGAAAACATAGAAAACAACATAGAAAGAAAAAACTTTCAATTTTACAAATATCTACTTAGGTATGTAACCTTACAATTGATACTTTTAACAAACAAGAAAAGAAAATTAATTGTTAATAGGGAGCACCCTAACATTCTTTCAACAAAATGGAGTCAACTATTTCAATCTACTAGACATGCCTTCATGAATTTGAATAAAAGTTTAAATGTTTAAAAAATAGATCATATGCCTGAGTTTAACTAGTTTTTAAGTTGTAGATCAGCATTCATTTTAGTTACTTCCATTGAATATAATGTAATAAATCTTGAAAATTATATTTACATAAGAACCTAAATCTATAAATCTTAGAAAAACATCATATAATCTTACTTAGTGTACATTCTTTATGTTGAACCTTCTTGTGAATCAGTGGGTAAATATAGATATCTTATATTTATATGTAATCTAGTAAGAAAGGGTGAAGTGACTACATGTGTAGTATTATAATTGTAAATACTTACTAGATTAGTTATATTTTTATAATATATATCTATAACTTGGTTGAGAAAATTTTGCAAAAATGAGTTGAATTTTAGTTTACCTATGATATTAAAAATTATCTAAGTCATCAATTGCCAAATTCGATAAATTTTACAACAATTTTGATTTGCAAAAGGAGAAGGATAACTAATTTCAGGTTTGATAATAAATCTTATACTATAAAGTATTTTTTAATTCCTAGGGATTATTGTTTGCCATGCATGCTTTGCTTATGCTTTTGAATTTCATTCCTTGTGGATTGCAATATGAAGACATAACTATAGAAGCCATGGATTCTCTTGGAGAAAATATATTGGCATTATGAATGGAGTCTTATTTAACACTAATTATAGACTCTCTTGAGCATTATGAAAAAATTATTATCTAGCTTTAGTTATAGGCTCTCTTGATCATTGTGAATGGAATATTATTTAGCGTTACCTATCTATGATTGGTGTTTTTGTTGTGACCAAAAAAATTTTCTTTCTAGATATTTGTAATTGTATTTTTGCTTTTTAATTATTTTTTATTTTGCTAAAGCTTGGTACATTAGCCTTATTTTACCTTATATGAATAGGAATTTTGGTTTGGCTTAAGTGGTTAGCTCACTGTCTTCTTAGGCAAGAGATTGTTAGTTGACTTCATACTTGAAGCATATTTATATTTTTCTATAATCCTTCTATATTAATATGTTAGCTACATGCCTTGGATGTACTTATGATAGATATACCTTGATGTGCCAACTAGTATTAATTTATCTTATGAATTTTGATTAGCCTTGGGTAATGTGCTAACTTTTATTTTATTTAACTTTTTTTAGGTTATAAAAGTTTTTTTCCAAGTGCACCTAGGATAGTTAAGCATTTGATTCTATACCTAGCATGGTAATTTTCTTTTATTCGATACTTAGATACTTTAACTTATAAATTTCAATAAGCATACTAGTTAATTATCATTTAAAGTGATGGTTAGGTTCTTGTTTCTCAAGTTAGAAGATATGGATTTATGCCTAGGCATAGCCATTCAAAGAAACTAGGCTTTCACTCATTCATAGATCTATCTAGGAACTCACTTGGTAGGATGAGGTTTTAGGTTCTAAGTGATGATCCTCTATACCAGTTGATCAATTAAACCAATAAAAGGTGATTCAAGTGATTAGCTTATTCTTTAACAAGGATTTATAGGAAAGAGATTATTAGTTTGAGTTTAGAATTGAGGTATCTTTATGCTTTATGTAAGTTTTATGAAAGTATTATAAAAGCTATATGTCTTGGAAAAACATAAAGTTAAAAATTTTTGAACTCCATTAGTGAGGTATTGCTAAGTTAATTTCGATAAGTATATTGATTTGACATACCATTATGTTTTGCTTATGTTTTACAAAGATTTCATATTGGCTATTATCCTAGAGTTACATCTAGTCATTCCAACATTCCTCCTTGGACTATATAGCTTAGGATGTAACTATGTTTCAATTATTTCAGGTTTCAAAAACTACCCCCTTCTTTCCCCCAATTTTAATATTTCTTTAAAAAGGAACAATTTTCATGTGTTGACTTTCATTAATAAGCATGCTAGTTAATTTTAAAACTAAAACTAAACTAAAAGTGCATCATCCATAGTGATGAAAGTTGATTCAATTAGTTGTGTTGGTACATTAGTGTTAATGTATGCTATGGTTTGTCAATACATCAATGTTGATACAAGCTCAATAAATACCTATATAAATACATATATCCACTGTATTTATGATCCCATTGGATCATTTTCTTAGCATAATTCTTGTAGTTTATTTTCATAGTCCTGAAAAACAATTAGTGAGTATACATAGCTTGAATTTGAGTTAGTTATATAATATCTTATTTGAGCGGTTGTATTTGGATACAATTTATGAACTATAATAAGATCAAATTTGATTTCCATTCATTACAACACTTTGATTTAGAATAAAATTCACTCTTAATGTAATTTATTTCCTACTTAGCTTAATATTTACTTTTCTTTCACATGTAAAATTTGGCAAAATGAATGTGACTAACTCTGAGCATAAACACAGATTCACTTTGTAATCCTAGTAGTTGTAATTGAGGCTATCTCTATATACTGACATCAAATTTTCAAAGTGCCATAGTGATCAAGGGGGCCATTTTAAAATAAAAATATTTTCTTCTTCATGTAGTACTTAATCCAAAATGGTGATATCAGTCAAAGTGTAGAAAGTTATAAGCCATCATATATAGGTGGTTTCAATATAGGCAGTTGATCTCATTAGTTGGGACCAAAATAGTGAACTCAATCTATTGTGTTGACCTACATTATCCTAGGAGCTAAATTATCATCCACAAATATAACCTTTATTATGTTCATATACCCTCTAGAAAGTTACATTCAAAAAATTAGAAAGGATATTTTGAATGAAATAAAAGAAAAAAAAAACATTTCAGAGGAGATATGGTGGTGAAGTGATGAAGTGCAACATGCTATCCAAAATAAGAAAAAATGCTTTAATAAATGACAACAAAGTGAAAACCAAGAAAATAGGGTTATATATGAAATGGTAAAAAAGGAGGGCAAATTTATAGTAGAAAAAGCTAAAACTAAGGCCTTGGATAATTTCTATGAGAAATTGGAAAAAAAGAAGAAAAAATTATATAAATACTAGAAAAAATTAGAAATAGGAAATGTAAGAACATTAATAATGTTAAATATATCAATGAGATAGATGAAAGAATTTTAATAAAATATAATGAAATTTTAAATAGGTAGAAAAATTATTAATTGAAGAATTTTAAAGAGAATATATCCACTAAGAGTATAAAAATTTTTGTTTAGTTTATAAATTTTCTTTATTTGAGGTGAAGACAACCTTACCAACAATGAAAAATGAAAAAGCTACTAGACCATATGAAATTTCTATAGAAGGTTGAAAAGCATTGAAGAATATAAGAGATTCATGGTTGACATAATTATTTGATAAAATTTTAAAATATGAAAAAAATGTCCAAAAATTAAATAACAAGCATTATTATTCCCATCTACAAAAATAAGGAGATGTGTAGAATTATGCAAACCATAGAGGGAATAAGTTAATGAGCTATAATATGAAGTATTGGAAGAGAGTCATAGAACAACATCTTAGACTTAAATCAATTATATTAGGAAACCAATTTGGATTTATGCCATGGAGATCTAAAATAGAGACTTTTTTTCTTGATATGATAATTAATAGAAAAAATTATAAAGCATAGAGAAAATCTACATATGATCTTCATTGAGCTAGCAAAAGTAAATGATAGAGTGCTTAGAGATATTATTTGGTGAGTCTTGCGAAGGAAAAATATCCATGATAAATATATTAAAGTAATTCAAGACATGTATGAAGGAACTACCATTAAAATTACAATAGCTTGTAAAATCCTAGTTGATTTTCTAATCATAGTAGGTTTATAGTAAGGGTTTGCACTTAGACTTTTCTTATTTTCCATTATCATGGATGAATTAACATAGGAAACACAAGATGAAATCCCTTGGTATATACTATTTGAAAATAATTTTATGTTGGTATATATAACTCCATAAAATATTGCTTCTAAAATGAAGATGCATAGGCATGCTTTATAATCAAAAGGCTTAAAAATTAGTAGAGGTAAGAGAATATTATCATTATTATAATCATCCTAGCCTTGTCCCAACAAAATGGGATCAACTACATAAGTTCCTTTTTTCCATTTTCTTCTATGAAGAGGTATATCTTTTTTTATTTGTAATTTTTTAAAATCATCTTTAATTATATTTTTCCATGTTTTCTTTGGTCTTCCTTTCAATGGCTTTTATGAAATAGTGATGTAGCAACCTTTTTTTATAGATGCATTGTATGATCTTCTTTACACATGTTCAAATCATCTAAGCTATAATTCTTGTATCTTATCTAAAATAGAAGCCAATCTAAGTATTTCTTTAATGTATACATTATTTAGTTTATCTCTTTGGGTAACATTTAACATTCATCTAAGCATTCACATTTCTACCACATTGATTTATTATTCATGCCTCTTTTGTAGAGCCCAACATTTTCCACTATATAAGATAATTGGTCTTATTAATGTCTTGGAAAATTTTCCTTTCAAATTTATTAGTATTTTTTATCATATAGAACATCACTAGCTTATCTCCATTTTGACCATGCTACCTCAATTATGTTTATTATATCTTTATCAATTTCACCATCTAATTGGAGGATTAATCATAGGTAGTGGAATTATTTATAGCAATGGACTTTTTAGCCTTTAATTATCACTTCCATTTTACAAATATTTATGTTTTTATTAAAATTTCATTCTATATAATTTTTCTCAACTCTACGAATTTTTAAACCTTTGGATTTTAAAGAATAACTCCATTTCTCTATTTTAGAAGCAATATTTTCTTGAGCTATATCCATCAATGCAATATCTTCTATAAATAACATACATAAAGGGATTTCATTTTGTATTTTTTAATTAATTTGTCCATAATAATAGTAAATAAGGACAAGCCAAGTACAAAACCTTGATGTAGACCTACTATGACTAGAAAACCAAATGTTTTTCTATAAGTTATTTTAATTTTTGTGATATCTCCTTCATACATATCCTGAATTACCTTAATATATTTATTAGGGATGGTGTTTTTTACAAGGCAAATAAAATAATATCTCTAGGCATTTTGCCATATGTTTTTTCTAAGTCAATGAAGCAAGATAGGATAGATAAAATGTACTTTCAATAATATTATAGAAATTAGTAGAGATATACTAACAATTCAAGACCAAAAAGTCCCTCATTGAAAAGTAGGATGAATACTCCAATTAGATAGTCACATTGATAAAATTATAAGAAATAAGATTAAGATAAGATAATCAAAATGGAGACAAGATAGTGGTGTTCTAGGTAATAAAAAATCCTAGTAAAACAAAATGGAAAATTTTTAAAAATTGTAATCAAGCCTACTATGTTATATGGTGTTGAATGTTAGATAATACAAAAGAACCATGAACTAATTACTATATGAGAAATATGAATACTTAGATGGATGTTAAATCTCACTAGAAGAGATAAAATGCACAATATAGATATTAGAGGAATACTTGAAGTGACTTCTATTTTTAATATGTTACAAGAATGATGGCTTAGATGGTTTGTGTGTGTGTAAGAAAGATCATATAATGAGCCTATAAAAAAAGGTTGATAAACCATTGTTCAAGAAAATCCACCAAAAGGAATATAAAAAAAATAATTAAAGATAATATAAAAATAATTAAAGATAATCTAAAGAAATAATAATGATCTATCTCTTTATATAGATGAACAATAAAAAAATTTATGTAGTGGACTACATATTGTTAGAATAAGGCTAGGATGATAATGATGATGATACCCTCTAGATTTATTAGATAGTACAAATGTGTATGTTATGCGTTTTAAAAATATTAGTAAGAAAATTACCATATTTTCTTGATAATATTTGGAATAAATTAACCAAGTTTGCAACTATAATATTTCAATTATGTATAATGTGCTTAGATATAGAACATTAAAAGAAAACATGACATTCATCTTTAATGCTATTTATATTATACAATGAGGAATTTTAAGATATCTATCTATTTTAACTCTTAAATGATAAGATTTTATTTGTACTTTACTAATTGTGCATGGTAAATAGTAATGCATAGTAACAGATAAATAGTTTTTATTTAAATTAAGATCTCCCTTTATACTATTTAAAAAGAAATGTTTCGTTCATTTTATATTTTTATAACTTACTTTAAATGACTGAATCATAAGTCTTAGAAAATCTAAAAATTAGATGAATGGTTTTTTTTTTGTATAGACATTTTTCTCTATTAATAAGATATTTTAAAATGATGAGATGGTTTTTGGAAAAATACTCTTGCTTAAAACCTACTTGAAAAACTACATATATCTTATTTTATTTATTCTAAGTATAGATTCTAGGATAGTATCCAAAATCATAGCAAAAATATTTATGTTTACAATTTGAATAAAAGCATAAATAATTTTAAAATGGAAGTGCTAATTTAAAGATAAAATGTCCCTGACTACAAATGCTTTTGCTACCTATGATCAATGTTCTAATCAAATGATGAATTGATAAAGATATAAGAAATTTGATTGAGGTAAGATGGTCAAGATGGAGGGAGATTAGTGGTATTCTATGTGATAAAATAATTCCAATAAAAATAAATGAAAAAATTGTATAGAATAATAATTAGGCTTGCTATCTTATATGGTATTGCATGTTACGTAATACAAAAGAAGTATAAACAAAAATTAATGAGGTAAAAATGTGAATGCTAAAATAGATATTAAATATTATCAGAAGAGATAAATTTAATAATATAAAAATTAGATAAAGACTTGGAGTGAATTTTATTTCAAATAAGCTACAATAATGACATGTCAAATGGCTTGGGCATGTGTAAAGAAAATCAAATAATGAGTATATAGAAAAGATTACTACATTACTATTTTTAAAAAGCCACCAAAAATAAAATAGAAAAGATCTAAAAAATGATTGAATATGGCCAAGAAAGATTGAATCTAGCTCTTCATAAAGGAAAATAATAAAAAAAGAAATCATGTGGTTGATTTTATTTTAGTAGGATAAAGCTAGGATTATAATGATGAATTAGTCTAGAATTATTTGCATCTTTTTCCTCCCTTTTCAAACAAGATAATTACTTTATTGATCCACCATTCCTTTCCTAATTACATAGCTGAATTCAAATTCTTTTAAATGACATTCCATACTAATGATCTTAGTGATACATTTCTCCATATAGGTTCTTTAATTCAAGAACTATTTCTAATGCTAGTTTTTTTTATCCCATTCATTATATCTTCAAAAGAAATAAATAGTGTATTATCATTGTTATGAAACTCTTCTATTTTATTAATTTTATGAAACAAAGCCTAATAAATTTTTTTAATATCTTTAAGATATATTATATAATATCTTTACTTTATATGATAATAATCTATTAATGTTTTAAAATCCACAATAAAGACATATTATATCTTCTTTGAGATTTTTTTTAAAATACTTAGTTTTGGTAATTACTATATTACCTTTTGCATGTAAAATTTCTACAAAACCTTTTTTTCTTGATTCTTTAACTTTTTCTTATTCTACAAAATGTTTTGTAAGCTCCCTTTTGGTAAGATCTTAATTGATTTATATTTCATGATTCTGTAAAGTGGCTATGATGCCTCATATTATAAAGCTTTTAAAGGATATAACCTTCACGATCCAAGATCTTAGGGCTTATCAAGAATAATATATTCTACAATAAAAGAAATTTAGCATATGGAAAACTAACCACATATATAATGCTATAATGAAAGTAAGAAACTGAAAGTAGGTTTGAGTTCCTACTAAACTAGGACAAATACTTTGGTATTGTATGGATTGGATGGACACTATTGCCTATCAAGTATTTTCTTTGTGATGTGGTATTCTAATTTTTTAATTTATAAACTAGCATAAAACTAAATAATACTTTTCTTTGAAATCTATATAAAACCCTTTGTTGGTGATATGTAGTAGTTGTCATAAATTAGGGTGATATATATTTGATGTCATCGTAATTCTCATGATATATATAAATTAATAAAAAATGTACAAGAAAATGTATAGACATGAAAAACTTTATAAACATAAAAGAAATGACCCCTTAAGGATGAAAGAAAAAATCAAAACTAAGAAGGAAACATGAAGAAGGAGGAAGATAAGTCAAAGTAGATCCTTATTACTACTTGACATCCATCTATTACTTGGAATCATACAAGAGCAAACAAAAGCATAAGTGTTCCTTCTCACATGTGTTAAAAGCACTGGAAAGTTATCTATCATGTGGAGAAGTGTTGGAATCACATTAGTTACCTAATGCTCATCTAACCTTAACATAATATCCTTTAATAAGCTCATTAAATTGTAATTTGTAGCCAAATTAGTGGCTAATCCTATTCCATCCTTAGGTCAATTGACCCAATCATGATTTAGTTAATCACCCTTGAAAAGCTATATAAGAAGATATGTGGCCATTATATTAACACATCAAGAGAAGAAAATATAATAGAAAGAAAAAACAATAAAGTAATGAGAGGAGAGAAGTATCGAAGAGGTGGCTTGTGCTCTTAAGCACCTCCACCTCCAATCATGTTATGATTTGAAAGAATGTGAGGAAATCCTTCAACATTTTGAAGTAGAGAGAAGAGTTTCCTAAGCATCTCCTTATCATTATTGTATTTAAAAAGAGTTTGATAGTAGAAAGTGGTCATAAAGCACATCATTAAGAGGTAATTTATTTAATGCATCATTTATTAAAACTAGCAAATATAATTTTATGTTTTCCTTCATTTATATATTTATTGCTCTCTCAAGTTTTATTATTTTAATGATCTTTCTAGTTGAATGTAGAATGAATATCTTTCTTTGATATTTGTCAAGAAATAAAATCAAATAATAGTGGTTTCATTAATTTTAACATCTTAATGTATCAAATATACCACTTAATTTCATCATTTAAAGCATTTCAAAATTTTATCCATGTTTCAAATTTCATTTAAGTTATCAAAAATAAAACCTTCAAAAGATAACCTAAAACTCCAAGTCTCATAGAGCTAAGACTCCCTCAAGGTAACCTATATATGAGTCAAAGATAAAACTCTTAGAGTGTAAAGTAATTTAAACATTTTGTGATGCCAAAAGTTTATCCAAACATGAATCCAAGTTGTCCATTCATCTCAAAACCACTCCCTCTTTCAATTCATCTAATGTGGTTAAATAAATATGGTCGAAGCTTGATTCAAGCCCATGTTGCATTAGTATAAAGGTTAAAATATCATTACCAAGTTAACTCTTTTATTAGAATCATTAAAAATCCTCATAAATCTCAAGCTATGGATTGCAATAACATTTTTTAGTGAAACCATAAGCTAACCACAACTTGTGGCTAACTCATGGTATATTCAAAATTAAAATGCCTTTAGTTTTAGTGACCATAACCTTATCATGATTCATGATCCACTCAATTATAATATAGAAGCTAGAACCAATAGAACAACACCTCTATAGGTGACCATGACTTAATAATGACTTGTGATCAAGCAACCACAAGCTCATCATGTCTCATGTTCTTTACTAATCAAAGGTAGAAGTAGAAACTAGTAAATCCACAATAATAGAAGGAGAAATGACCTAACCATGATCCATGATCAAGTATTCATGACCTTACCATAACTCGTAGTGAAATAGCCATGAGCTAGTAACAACTCATGGTCAAGGAAAAATAACACTAGATACCAAGGAAAACATTGTAGTAGTTCCAAATACAAAAATAAAAAAGAAAGCTCATGGTCTGGCCTTTATGACTCTAGCATAACCAGCGGTGAAGAGACCATGATTCAACCATGACTCATGGTTAGGATATTTATCATCTTGATAAACTACAACCTAAGAATGACTTGTAGTTAGGTACTAATGAAACATATTTATTGTTGGCCCTGACATCAAGTATGCAATGTTGGAGCTGTGACATTGCACACTTGATGTCGAGGTCTTAATGCGATGTCATGTAAGCGACATTGAAGCATCTACCCTAGGTCTATAAATACTGCACTTGGGCTCTTGTTTTGAGTCAGGTTTTAGTCATTCTTATTCATAGTAGCGAAGCTCTTCTAGTTTATTTTCTTTAGAGTTAGAATATTTTCTGAGTGCCCACAGAAGGAGTCTAAAGTGTGTACAGTTCTTTGTTTGAGCATTGATGTACTTGAGTGTAGTGGTGTGATGGGAATAAAACAAACTCTTTTGAAAATCCTTGTAGCACTGAGAATAGCTTAATAATTTCTCTAATGCATTTTAATTTCTTGCTATTTATTTTAATGCATTTGAATTAAGTAATTTATTTCTAGCAGTTAATGAATGCAAGTATGACCACTTTGAGCATTCATATAGTACTTGGTAACCTAGAAATGCTTAATGTTTGGTAGCCTAACAATGCTATATGTGTTCAAGATGTGTCTAGAAAAGTGGGATGGTTACTTCTATAAGGCTAGCTAGGTAATAGACATTAGTTTTCAATCTACTCTACCCTCATTCTTGTAGGCAATTACATTCATAAAATATATAACGACAAAAATTCATATACCTCAATTACACTGAAACCATACCCTTGAGCCTTACAAGTGTAGTTGGGAAGAAAATGAATGTTGTCAATGTCGTTTCACTTCCTAGAGAAACTAGTATATGAGATAACTATAGGTCCACAGAATTTGACCAGATCATGTGTAACGCCTTAGTGATTTGTATGGTTGGGTGTAGGGGTACCTTGCCACTCATCATTGGCACCATTGCTGGGGGCCTTTTTGTTGTGTGGTGTACTATCTAGAACCTAGTGAAAGTATTTAAATTTTTGGAATGAACCTTAAAGTCATATCTTATTTCACAAATACTACAACCAATTCTTAGAGCACGTTGTGATTTTTATTTCACTAACTAAAAATGTCTTTTTCTCACAAGAGTACTTCTTCACCCAAGGCTGATAATGTTTGTTCAACAAAGCCTCAATAGTACCAAATCATATATAATCACCTTGATGAGTATGTACCAAAATTCACCTTCATCCTACACCAGGATAAATAGCTACAGTGCATGACATGGAGGGCAACAATGTGTTGCCACCCAATCGTGGTGCTCCTACAATGCTCTATCAAATGCTTGCACGATGTGGTCTTCAAGACCGCAATGGGTAGTATAATGTGAAAGATGTCAACACTAGGGATTATCATCCCATTGAAACAAAACACCTACAAGATCAATAGCTAGAATAGCACTATGATTTTTTGAAGTAAAAAGATCTTAATGATCCTCCATTCCTGTTGTACCAACAAGCTAGTAGAGAACAATTCTCTAGGGGTTTTCCATACAATGATGCTCCTATCTTTAACTTCGACGATAGAGGTCAAAACCAGAATTTGCACTTCATAGTTCACAATATTAATTCTGGTAACAAGGGATCCAATGACAAAGAAGGATTAGGAGGGGCAAGCCAAGTCATAGATGCAAACAAAAAGCAAGATTGTGACTATGGTCACAATCGTCAAAGAGGTAGTAGTAGGCACCATGATGATGCTAGTTATCCTTCTTCTTCCCCTTTGTCTTCTTCTTCTTTTTCTTCTTTTGGCTCTGATTGTGACTGTAGAAGGTAAAATCATGTTGGAGGTGATCGAAATGAGCATAATGATTAATGGGACCACAATAATCAAGGGGACCCTTAAGATAGGCAAGATCAAGGATGTAGATGTTCAAGAGAGGCACATCACCATGAATGAAGGGGTAGTAGAGGGCATCGTAGGCACCATGATCAAGGCCTCAATGAGCCTCTATTTTCTACCCAAAGTATGATTAACATCACAAAGGTAGTCAAAATCCCAACAAGACATGTGAAAGATAGTAAGATCAAACAGTTAGACATGAACAATATTCCTTGATTTGAAGGAGGATATAACTTTGATCTACAAAATCATCTTCAATTTTTCCAAGATGCATGTGCTTTACAAAACATAAAGAATGAGTGGCAAAAATTGAAGTTTTTCCCAAGGATACTACTAGTACGAGTCCTTAGAATTAGAATCTATTAGATGATGGAGTACCATGCTCAAGTTATTCAATGATAAGTATCAAATGTACTCCAAGGTGTTCAACTTATGGAAGCAAATTAAAGGGTGGAAACAAGGAACACACGAACACTTGGATGCCACTATTGGCTGATACTATGCCTTGATGCACAAATGCCTTAGCCATGGTTATTCTCAATTGGATCAACTTCACCACATTGTAGATGGGATTCATAATGAAATGAGGAAAACCCTTGGTGTCTATGCCCAAGGGCGATTGTTAGAATAAAATACTCGTTAGGTACAAAGGTTAATAGAGTAGGCCATCAACGAGGAGGATGTACTAAGAAAAAGAGAAAGTGCAGAGGAGTACAACCATGATCCTTCCATCTGCAAGAGGGAGGTTTGATTTTATTATAGTGAGGATGAATCCATATTTGATGAGGGGATGCATAAGAAAGCCTTTCCACTTCAACAATTCCAATATGAACTTATGGCCAAGGTTGATTAGTTAAGGTACTCCATGGATAGAAGATTTCAAGTTGTCCTCAAAATTGTTGAAGAGTCCAGAGAACAAGGTAATGACCCATGAGTGTAGGAGGCGCAAGGAAGTTAATCGAAGTGGAGTTCCACTAGTAGGAGTCCACAGCTCAAATACCTAATCAAAGAAAAGACATTTCTTTTAACCTCGTAGTCCACTTAAGCCCTCACCTACACTCACGGTTAACAATCCTACTCTTGCCTCTTCCTCCATATCAAATTTCTTTGGGCCTCCTTCAAACCAAACTCTACCAAGGATCCATACCGTAATCCTAGAAGTTCTCTAATTTATTTGTAGATTGCTGGGAACAAATTGTGCAAGACTCTTCTTGATTTAGGTTCTAGTGTTAATTTCATTTCTCATAAGATGTACACTACCTAGAACCTATCTTCTCTCAAGAAGAGAAACATCAGATTGGAATTGGCAAACCAGTCCATCACTATTCCATTGGGACTGGTAGAAGACATTGTGACCATTATTTGTAGGTGGTCTTATCTTGCTGATTTTCTAGTAATCAAAGTGGAAAACTACAAAGGGGACTTCCCAATCATTATGGAAAGGGCATGGCTAAGCACCGTAGATGCAAAAATGGGCATTAGAGATCTTTCCTTAGAATTCTCTAAAGAAAACGCATTTGGAAAGATTGAGAAGAAAAGAGTTCTATGCATCACATACAGTGGTAGTGGGTGCAATTGTGTGTAGAAAATTTGGGCCATAAAGCAAGCATCTATCTCTACATGTAATCACTGCATGCCAAAAGTCAAGATTCAAAGGTGTTTGTATGTAGTAGCCATAAAAGAGGAGGGCACCCAGTGGTTGATCACTGATTCATAAAGCAACACACTTTGCATGAAACTAGTTGAGAGCCTAACATGTGAGTATTTCATGAGCATGGATGAACTCGAGCAAGTTCATCACCGACTCTATGAAGATACAAATGATGATACCCACTTGGGAGAGTTGGAAAGTCTTGAGAAATTTAAGCAAGAGCCCCTTGAACTGAAAACATTACTAGCTTGAATGAAATATGTATTTTTGAAAAATAAGAAGTTGGTTATAATCAATGCAGGACTTGCTCCAAAATAGAAAGAGATTCTGTTAAAGGTAGTTGAAAGATGGTTATTAGCTTTTACTTAGTCATATCCTAAACTCACAGGGATTAGTCATATCCTAAACTCACAGGGATTGATCCTAGTGTTGGCGACCGTTTGGGACGCGACAGCCAATGAGTGTCCTCGAACAGGATTTAGGTGCCTGCTGGTCTCTGGAAACACCAAGGCCTAGATACCTCCAAATAAACTTAGTAGTTAATGTGAATATGTGTGTGTGCTGTTGCAGCGTTTGGTTGTGAGAAATGTAACGATTGCGTTGCGTGAACTACAAATGACTTACTTTAAAGAGATTCAGCCAACTTTGCCAAGTACTGTGAGTTCTTGAAAATTTCCTATTTTGTTCAACTGCCTAGTCTACGCGGTCCTTATAATACCTACTTGTAACAAATAAAATTTTGTAAAAACATTTGAGCACAACTCTGCAATCTACTCCTAATTTTCCCTAGAGAAAGAGACAAGGTTCAAACAAGCAATTTCTTCAAGATAATCCTACTATGCTACCAAAAATTGCTGCATAAACTACCACGTATGAGACTCCATTTTGACTAGATAATAGATGTTAATGATTGCATTCAAACAAAACTTTTAAAAGACTTGACAATTTCTGATTGAAATACCACGAGAATTCACTTTAAAGATAAAAAGAAGCTATTCTGGTCCCATCAAAATACCAAAGATTTTCTGAACCCTCTCGACTACTAAATTGTTCAACGGCGTGACTACAAACAGAGGCTCTCTTACAACAATCCCAATAGCAGTTCCCACACGTTGCACAATAACGAAATTTACTACTAAAATGCTCTTAAGGCTTTTAAACACAAGCGCTTCTATGGCAAAATTTTAATAGAAATTTCTATCGGGCAACAAGAACAGTAAGAGCAATCTAAAAATCCCAAAATTACTTGCCAAGGATGATACTATCTAAACCACTAGCTAAACAATTTAAACAAAACAAAAAATGAAATGCATAACTCACAGGACCATGACAAAGAGGCTGAAATCTTTACTCTAGCAAGCCATCTTACAAGCAATCTTCTTTACAAATCTTCTTTGATCCCAAGTGTGATGTGTGAGACCCCATGTGATGATATGTTCTCCCCCTTGACCCCTGAAGCCTTTTTATAGGGTTCAAAGGTAGGTAGGGAAGTTACAAAATATCCTGGGTGGTTTTAACCACCATAGAGACAAAAAAGCTACAATGGACAAGTGTCCTATTCCATGGCCAAGTGTCTTCATTTAGTTGCCAAGTGTCTTCATGTAGTTGCCAAGTGTCTTCATGCAGTTGCCAAGTGTCTTCAGTCAGTCGCCAAGTGTCTTCATTCAGTTGACAAGTGGTCACCATGGAGATAAACAAGTTGTAGGTGACAAGTGTCCTTGGTAGTTGAGAAGTAGCCCATTTAGTTGACAAGTGGCCATTTTGGAGACAAAAAGGCTATAGTTGACAAGTGGCCTTTGTGGTGGTTATAACCACAAAAGAGATAAAAATTCTGCATCTGACACGTGTCTTCATAATAATCCAAATTAAAATTAATTATAAATATTATAGTTTTAACTATCATAGGAAGTTACAACTTCCATAGGAATAAAATGGATAATAGCCAAATGTATCCTTTTATAGGATGGCACACAAATATCCCATAATTGTCTTTTCCTATTTAAATCATAAAATATTTTCTTTAGATCATAGTAATAGAGATAGTAATCATAATAAATATATATCTATTGGTCCCTAACTTGAATAAATTAATCCATGTGTGATCTTTTTTCTTGGTTCGTTAAAAATACTAAACACTTCCTGATCTGCAGCATCTTTGGCCATGTACCGAATGGCGTTACATCTTTATTCTTCTTAGGTCTTGAGAGAATAATTATATGCAGCTCTGATGCTGCTACTGCTTCTACAACATCATCAACATTTTCAATTCTGCATTCCCCATTTTTATGTAACCTCACATTTCTGACCTGTATAAATCTCTTCAATAGTGAGTTCTTTGGACCTATCCCAAAGAGATTGGTAGACTGAGGCGATTGCAATATTTAGATCTCTCCTCAAATGTCTTGTCAAGACCTATCTGTTCCATGAAATGGCCAAAATGTGCCAACACCTAGGATATGCTAGCATCGCATTTACACTGAATTGGCCATGAAGCCAAAATGAAAACCATAGAGGTGGTTGAACCGCAAATTGAAGTAAATCATCAAAGAAGAAATTGAGAAACTCCTTAAGGTGGGGTTCATTTATCCCATTGCAAATAGTGAGTGGGTTAGCCCACTCGTAATTATGTTAAAGAAAGTTGGCAAGTGATGGGTATGCATTGATTTCAAGCTACTGAATATGGCAACATTGAAGGATCATTTGTGTTGCCATTTGTTGACCAAGTGATTGAGACAATATTAGGGCATTGCTACTACATCTTCCTAGATGGTTAGAGTGGCCATAACCAAATTCAAATTACACTAGAGAACCAAGCAAAGATAACGTTCACAAGTCCCTAGGGGACTTTTGCATATTGTAAGATGTCATTTGATCTATGCAATGATCTTGCCACATTTCAACACTTGGTCCTAAGCATCTTTCAACAATAGATTAGCAATGGTGTGTGATAAGCGGCAAGGTATCCCTATGCTCAACCATACAAATATGAGCATACACGCATGATCCAATTGAATTCCAAGGATTAAGTGCTTATGCACCTTTGTTGAACAAGGATGGGTTGATTAATCATTGTCCTCCCAAGCTTACTTATATAGCATGATTGTATGATTAAGTAAACTTGAGGTACATGATTTCTTATAGTTTTTTATGTTTTTATGTCCTAGTGCTACAAAGGGAGGAGAGAGATAACTAAGTAACTAATTTAATTTAACTACTCAACTATGCTTTATCTAGGCCTAACGCTAGCATCCATTCTTACTTGCTATACATATCTTGAACTAGTGCAACACTACTTGGATTACCAAATGCTAATTGTTACTAGGTTATTAAGCATTACATGCATGCTCGAAGTGGTCGTATTGAGTATGCTTACTTAGGAGAGTTGTAGGGTAGGAGAGAGAACATTAATTAATTAAGAAAAGCATTAAGTAATAGTAATTAACATTAATTAATCTATTCTGAATGCTACAAGGTTTATCACAAAGTTTATCTTTATTGTCGGACATAAGGTGTGCTTAGGTAGATAATGATTGAATAAAGATCTGTTCACTTTATGAATCCTACTATGGAAAAGAAAAAAGGAAAGAGTTTGGGTAAGGGGCTAAGACTAATTACCAAAACCAAGTGTGCTTGCCTCTTATTAATAGCCAACAAGGTAGGTCTCGATATCGGATGCCCGATAGCACGTGGAAGGCTTCGATATCACAAATGCGATATCACGGTTCATCATACCCCCACAAATGAATGAAAACTCATCCTTGAGTTCCTTAAAAAATATTGGAAAGGTATGGAATTATTGGCTGAATGACATTGATGGTGAAATGGGATGATAGACACAAAGTGCCTAGTGAACAGATCAACAACGCATTACAACACTGGTGTTTATTCCCGTGGTGGTGAACACTATACATAAATGACATCCAGACTCTTATTTGATAGCTTAGAGTGAGAGAAAAGAAAATGAGGTGCATTGCTTCCGATGCTAAGATTGCACCTTTTGTTATTTATCCATAGCCACATGACCAAATTTGTTCCTTTCGTAAATGCTCCAACACCAGTCCATCATGAGTGCTCCCTCCTAGCCCAGTCCATTGTTCGTATGATCGCCATCTACAAAAACAACATAGTTATAAATTAGCAAGGATAGATAAGCCATCATGTAGTTGATACCTTAACTCGATATGAAGCACATTGGCTAGGTTGTGGGTATGGTAGATACTAGGTTAGAGGTTTATTACTGGTGACTATCTGAGATGTAGGGGTGAAACAACTAGTAGAATGGAAAAATTTGTGATAGGGCCCCCATGACTAAGAGAAAACCTCTAGTAGCAATAAGATGGAAAAAATAACAACGATGACACCAATAAAATGGATGTCATGGATGGGGATGACATGAGAAATTGTTGATTGCAAAGAATGTTTAAGAAAAAGTATTTAACAATTGCACCATAAAGGAATGTTAGTGGGTCCTCCCCAAAGCAGGATCATGCCTTTTATGCCTTGATAAATGCACAAACCAAAGAGTCCATAGGCTCTAGGAATGACACATGGAACAAGGGTTAAAAGCTTACCCACAACAATTTACCAAGGAGAAACAATAAATCAACCAAAATATAGACTAATCCTAAAACTGATAATGAGGTGGAAAATGGGAAGAAAGATGGAGAGGAGAAGATGGAATGACATCCCAAGAGCAAGTTTTTATAGAGTCCCTTGTGTATTTTATGGTTAAGGTGACTAAGTAAAACTCATTCCAAATTCGGACTCAAACCAACTACATCCAGTGACCTCGTATTAATACACTTGACCAATCCATCCTCTTGAAGTAACAAGAATACTTCCCCAAAGAGTCACCACCATTCCAAGGAGAGCAAGATGGAGAAGCAGGAAGTGATAAAGGATCTTAGTTAGAGAAAACCTTCAGGCATGGGTAACATGTCTTTCCAGTACCATAACCAATGCTTGTAGCCCCATATTTCTTTATTATGTCTAAGGGGTGTGCTTTGAATTCCCATGTTTTTTTGTGTGAGAACCACACCATGCAAAGACTTATTATTTACTATTATTATTTTTCATTCAAGTTCTTGATAGTAGGTCAATGTCATAATGGCAGAAGACCCATGAAAAGCATCCAAGTAGCCAAGAGAATAGCCAACACAAGTGTGTTGAATCCCCTTGAAGTCACACTCTTTTCAACCATTGAGTCCTTCCTTGGTTTGAAGAATATGAAGCCATCAATTCATTAATAAGTTTATTTAGGAAAAGGGACAGTACAGTTCTAAGCCAAGGGAGAATATAGAGTTGAATGGATGAATGAACGGTGTGGACTCATTACCTGTTTTATCAGAAGAACCATATCTTAGTATCTACATTGAAAATCAAAGGAAAAAACCAAACATTAGTAATCAACATCATTATAATACAATCCACCATCATGAGCACTTATTGTAAGACAAATAAAAGTAAATCAGACAAAGAAATAGTAAAAATATGAATTATGGTATAAGACCAAAATAAGAAAAATTGAAAAATGTGCAAAACAAAAATGTGTAAAACAAAAATAGAAAAGGAACTGAGGGCTTTGAGTGATTAGCATTGGTGGTTGTCTCTCCCACGACTGAGGTGGTAGAAGGCAATTCAAAATAGGGAGCAAGGTTGTCCACCAACAGAGGTAGCATTTATATTGACTGTCCTAGGCTCATGGAAAGGTTTGGTTTGTTGGACATTGACCAATAGTTTCTTGTCCGAGTTCTCAAGTTTGTAAATCATCATGGCTCCTAAAGGAAAAGTTGCATGAATTACATAAGGTCCTTCCCACAACAATTAAAATTTCATTCATTATGGCACATGTGTGGGATTCCAGTAGAGAACCTTATCTCCTAGTTGATATTTAAGTTTTCTAATCCTTAGATCATGACATTGTTTATTGAAGGCCTTGTGCAATTTGTTAGATGACAGGATAGCTAATTGGTTCTCATCTAGAAATTTAAGGATCATTAACCATTATTTTTGTGCTAGATTAAGGTAAAGGTTGAGATCACATGCTATAGATAGTGTACAGAGTTCTACTTGAATGAGAAGTGTTGGAAGCTTCCCATACACTAACTCATAGGGAGAGTAGCCTATAGGGAGTTTCCATATGGAGCAGTATGCCCAAAGAGCATCGTTCAATTTGGTTCTCCAATCTCACCTATACTTGCTAATAGTTCTTGTCAATATTTTTGTAATCTCCCTATTGGTGACTTTGGCTTGACCATTCACTTGAGGGTAGTATGGTGTAGTCGATTTGTGTTCAACCCCTAAGCATTGCATCAGCTTCTAAAAAGTTACACCTATAAAATGTGTGCCATTGTCATAAATAAGTGCACAAGGCACACCAAACCTATTTATCATTTGTTGTTGAACAAATCATGTAGCTGTAGATGATGTATAATCCTTAACAGTGGTTGCTTTTGACCATTTTGTAAAGTAGTCAACGGCAACAACGATGTAGGCTTTTCCATCGGACATTGGTGTAATAGGCCCCATAAAATCAATTCCCCATATGTCGAAGGGTTCTAAAGGTTGAATCCATTGTTGTGGACCCTCCATTCTAGTAGTCATTCCCCCATCATGTTGACAGTGCTCACAAGATTAGACAAAATGATGGGCATCCCAGAACAATGTAGGCCAATAATATCCTGCAAGCAATATTTTAATGGTTGTTCATCTCTCTGCATAATGACCCCCACAAGGACCCTCATGAGCATGTTGGAGAACTCGCAGTTGATATATATCAAGGACATACCATTGAACCAAGTCATCAGGACATACTTTATAAAGTTGCTTGTTGATTTCCATAAAATACTTGACTCAGTGAAGAAACTGTTGTTTCTTTTTAGTGTCTAACTCTTGTGGTGTTTGTTGTGTAAGGAGATAGGTGAGAATACTACTATACCAATTTGTCTCCATGGTCAGTTGATTAGTTACTACACTTGCAAACAGGAGTTCACCAGGGAAATGATCAAAAATTGGATACTCATCCTCTTTGTTGTCCCATCACAACTGAGATAAATGATCAGCAACTACGTTCTTAGTGCCTTTTCGAACAATCATCATAAGATCAAACTATTGTAAGATTACAAACCATCGTATAATGCAAGGGCTCACCATTGGTTTATTCATTAGGAACCGTATTACACTATGATTCGTATGTACACATACCTTATAACCTAATACATAGTGCCTAAATTTTTCTAGTGCAAACACTACATCCATTAACTCTTTCTCTATTATAGTATAGTTAAGTTGTGCACTAACAATAATCCTACTTGCACTATGGATGTAATAAGGATGTTTTTGGCCATCTAACTATGCAAGTACGGATCCTAACACATAGTTGGATGGGTTAGTCATTATGTGGAATGGTTTGGACTAGTCAAGAGCTTGTAGAATGGGTGTTTCCATAAGCTTCTATTTTAAAGTTTGGAAAGCTAATTCTCATTTCATGGTCCATTTGAAAGGTACATCCTTTTTCATTAGTTTAAATAATGGTTTTGCAACCTTTGAAAATTTCTCAATAAAGCTTTTGTTAGAGCTAGTGTGTCCAAGGAATGACTGAATATCTTTTACAGTATTAGGTTGCCAAGTAATTCCTTGGATGACTTTGATCTTTTCGAAGTCTACCTCTATCCCTGTTTGTAAAATCTTATGCCCTAATATGATGTCTTCTTGGACCATTAAATGTATTTTTTGCTAGTTGAGCCTTAAGTTGATTTCTACACATCATTTTAGTACTTGCTCTAACTAGTCCAAGGCTTGATCAAAGTTTGCTCTGTAGGTGGAGAAGTTAACCATGAAGACCTCCACACCATTTCCTATCTGTTTTTGGAATATGCTTAGAACTAATCATTGAAATGTTGTAGGGGCATTGCACAAGCCAAACAACATCTATTTGTATGCAAATGTTCTCCAAGGACTAGTGAATGTAGTCTTGACTTGGTCTTTTGAGGCTATTTGTATTTGGTTGTATCAATTGAACCCATCCAGAAAACTATAGTAGCGATCCCCTACAATGGTGTCTAAGACTTAGTTAAAGAATGGTAATGGAAAGTGGTCTTTGAATGTTTCCATCTTCAGTAGCCTAAAATCTATGCACACCCTCCATTTACCTCCCTTTTTTGGCACAATAGCTAAAGGACTAACTCATTCACTATCAGCAATGGGGTATATGAACCCAGCTTTTAGAAGTTGTTCAATTTCTTCCTTAACCACTTGCTTAAGCTTTGGGTTAAGTCACCTCTATGGTTGTCTTCAAGGCTTCATGGAGTGGTTGGTGTAAATTCTATGTTGGCATATCCTATGATCTATTCCTATTAATTCGAGATATGACCAAGCAAAGATTTTGACCATTTATTTATTACCTTTAGCAGTCTTTCTTTTTGTTGAGGAGTGAGCTTAGCAATAACAGTTTTCCATTCTTGAGAAACATGTATTCCATATCAGTGGGCAATGGTTTTAACTCAAGGGGCTCTTGCTTAAACTTATTAGGAATTTTTAACTTCCCTTAGTTGATATTTTCAAGGTCAAGACTTGGAATTTGGTGATGGACTTTCTCTAATGTGTCTATGCTATCAATGTAAGTGCAAGTCAAACCCTTAGTTGGTTCCATGCATATAGTTGAACTACTCTCTTGATCAGCTATCAGCCACTAGGTGTCTTCTTATATTGTGGCTGCTACATATAGGAACCTTTGTATATTAGTCACTTGTGCACATTGATTGCATGTAGGCAATGTTAAATGTTGTATAAACCATAACTTCTACACACAATTACACCTTGTGTAACTATATGCAATGCATAGAACTTTCTTCTTCTCGATCTTTCCAAATGTATTTTCTTTTAATATTTCCAAGGATAGATCATGGATTCCTAGGTGCACATCAATTGTGCTAAGCCATGCTCTTCCCATTATGATTGGGAAGTCCCCCTTACCATTGTTAACCTAAATCACTAGGAAATTAGCTAGATATGACCATCCACAAACAACGGTGACAATGTCCTCCACTAGTCCTACTGGAATAGTGATGGACTAGTTGGCCAAGTCTAAATGAATGTTACTCTTCTTTAATGGAGGTAGGTTCTAGGCCTTGTACATTTCTTGAGAAATTAAATTAACCCCAGAACTTGAATCCAAAAGAGCTTTGCATGACACATTCCCAATGATTTGTAGATATATAAGAGGACTCATAGGATCAGAGAATTTCCTAGGAAGATGGCAAGTTTTTATCCAATCAGTAATGGTATGAGTTAACATGACTGTATGTATCAGGTGTGGTGTTTGGTCTAAAGGGAGTTCTAAAGTTTTAATTGGTAATGAGGCATCTAAGGGATTAGCTACTTGTGGTTGCAAGGACTTAGTTAGACTATTGGTTCCAAAGAAAGGTCTTTTCTTCATGTGTTTGTCAGGACCAATATTATATTGAGAGTTAACAACCCTCGTAGCATTATGTTGCTGCGGTTGGGTAGGGAGCTCACCCTGCATAACTGAACTAGGTGGTAATGGAGATATGGGTGGAAGATATGTAGTCGGATGAGATAGTATGTTTATGAAACATCACCCTTAGGAGAAGAAGTCCTATAATACTTATGGGCTTGGCAGTGAGGTTGAGGAGTAACATGACCAGTAGAGTCACATGGAGAGAGTGGTTGCTGCATGTAATATTTATATAGGTTAGGTTGATGGTAAGGATACTGTTGCCATGGTGGTGGCATTCCCCATGATTGTGGGTGCTACCACTAATGATACTTCTCATTTGGTTGTGGTGGATTTCCACTTGGATAATATGTTAAGGGTTGGTGGAACTATCTTGGGTTACCTTGAGGATAAGGTAACCTTCAGGTTGTTTGCATTTTATTTAATCATGGGTTGAGTGCATACAGCCCAAACTCTTGCAGATGTGAGATTATAGGGCAACATCCCTTAGGATGGTCATACTGGCATATCTCGCATCCACTATCATTGTTTATATCTAAATCCACAACCTCTTCAATGATGGCAACTTTGCCCTTACCTTTGTTATGTGCATATTTAGCTTCTCTCTTTTTTTTTCTTTTCACAATCACTACCTTGCTCTCTAGATTCCTCTACTATTTTGAGAACGATTTGAAATCTATTATTTAGATGATTTTGGCGATTAGCATTGTATCCCCCTTCAAATTATGGGATATTGTTCATGTCTAATCTCTTGATCCTACTATCTTTTTGGTGCCTTGTTGGAACCCTAACAACCTTAGTTATGTCTAGCATGCTTTAGGTAGCGAGTAGGGTTTCATCATGATCGTACTGTCTATGGCATCTATGATGCCTATGATGTTCCATACTCTTCCTTCTTTCATGTTGTGATTCTCTAGAATGCCCTCATCCCCTTTCTTGACTGTTTCATCTGTGATCTCTGTTTTGCTTACTATTATCCTCATGGTCTTTTTCCATATGACTGCATCCAAATCCTAAAGGAGAGGGTGAAAGAGATTATGAAGGTGAAGAAGAAGGAGGACCGTCATCATGATGGTGCCTACTTCCTTCTCTTCAATGGTTGTGGCCTTGATCGTGGTTACGATCGGAATGTCCATCTTTGTCATGTGTTCATGTTCCTTTTTTAGACCCTTTGTGTCTGTCGGTACCAAAATTTGGGTTATGGATAGTTGAGTGAAGATTCTGATACACAACCCTTTGACCGAAGTCAACAGGAGGAACATCATTGTGTGGGAGACTTCCTAAGGCAGCTTCACCACCCTCATTTTTACTTATGAAATATGGGACATTCTGAGACAACTTCCCCTTCATAGATTCATGACATCTCTCCTGTTGTAGATCCCTTTGATGTTGTGCCTCCATGGATCAATATTCTCTCGAGTCATGATCATGCACAATGTACTCTGCCCATTAGTGCTGCATACTAATTCATGTAAGATCACAAAGGAGCATGCCTGGGATTGATTGATTGAGAGGTAACACTATGTTACCTTCTAAATCATGCCAACATAGTTGTTCATCCTGATGGAGGATAAAGGTAAATTTTGGTACATGTTCATCAAGATGAACATACACCACATGGAATTGTTGAGGGATTGGCAGATTATCATGTGTACTACACCTTCGATTGTTCCCTGTATCAGACCTAGGTGGTCAAACACTCTCATAAGAATAAGGAGATATTATTGTCTATTCAGTGTGAAATACTCTTCATTTCACTATTTGTAAGATAACCAACCCTAAGGGTTCATTCCAATGATAACAAAGATTTCCTAAGTTCTAATTAGCACACAACCAATAAAGTCACCAGCAACGGTGCCAATGATGAGTGACGAGGTATCCCTACACTCAAACATATGAATACAAGCGTACATGCACAATCTGATCGACTTCCAAGGACTAAGTGCTTATGCACCTTTGTAGGACAAGGATGGGTTGATCAATCATTGTCTTCCCAAGATTACTTGTATAGCATGATTGTATGGTTCAGTAAACTTGAGGTACATGATTTCTTATAGTTTTTTATGTTTTTATGTCCTGGTGCTACAAAGGGAGGAGAGAGATAACTAAGTAACTAATTTAATTTAATTACTCAACTATGCTTTAACTAGTCCTAACACTAGCATCTGTTCTCACTTGCCATACACATCCTGAACTAGTGCAACACTATTGGGATTACCAAACGCTAATCGTTACTGGGTTACTAAGCATTACACGCATGCTTAAAGTCATCGTACTGAGTGTGCTTACTTAGGAAAGTTGTAAGGTAAGAGAGAGAACATTAATTAACTAATAAAAGCATTAAGTAATAGTAATTAACATTAATTAATCTATTCTGAATGCTACAAGGTTTATCACAAAGTTTGTCTTTATTACCATACACAAGGTGTGCTCAGGTACACAATGCTCGAATAAATATCCATTCACTTTATGACTCCTACTACGAGCACTTAGAAATAATTCTATCTCTGGAAAGGAAAAAAAGAAAGAGTTTGGGTAAGGGACTAAGACTAATTTCCAAAACCAAGTGTGCTCACCTCTTATTTATAGGCAACAAGGCAAGTCTCAATATTGGATGCCTGATATCGCGTGGAAGGCTTCGATATCGCGAACCCGATATCATGGATGTGATATTGCGATCCCGATATTGCGGTTCATTAGTGTGGAAATTTTCATGGATGACTTCTCCACCTATGGAGCTACATTTGAGCAAGCCTTAGACCGCCTTGATCAAGTGCTAAAATGATATGTTGAAACCAAATTACAGCTCAATTGGTAGAAAATTCACCTCATGATCCAGGAGGGCATTGTACTAGGGCACAAAATCTCACAAGTAAGAATTGAGATGGATCTTAAAATAATAAGGGTCATCCAAGGAATAACCTACCAACCAAAAATAGTTAAATATGTTCAATCATTACTTAGACATACTGGCTACTACTGATGCTTCATAGAGAATTTCTCTAGGATTGCAAAGTCATTCGTGGAGCTAACAAAGAAAGATGCTCCTTTTGTCTAGATCTTGAAATGTAAAAAAGTGTTCAAAAATTGAAAGAAAAGCTTGTGGAAAATCCAATCCTACAAGTGCCTAATTGGTCTAGACCATTTCAAATTATGTTAGACACATCAAATTATGCCTTGGGAGCATGTTGATGTAGTTAGATGACAAGAAATGACCATACTACATCCACTACACTGGTCAAAGTATTGTGTGTGCACAACTAAACTACACCACTACAGAGAAAGAATTGATGGCATTGGTGTTTTCACTAGAGAAGTTTAAGCATTACATGCTTGGATATAAGGTGTTTGTGCACATTGATCACAGTGACACCACTTCCTAATGAACAAGCCAACGGTGAGCCCCTGTGTCATACGGTGGCTAGTGATCTTGCAAAAAATCGATCTTATAATGGTAGATCAAAAGGGCACCAAGAATGTGGTTGCTGATCACTTGTCTCAATTGCAATGGGATGACAAAGGGGAAGAAAGCCCACTCTCTAACATGTTTCTTGATGAACTCCTCTTTGCTAGGGCTATAACTAAGCAAATGCTGAATGAGCCAAAATGGTATAATAACATTCTCACCTATCTTCTCACTTAGGAGATGCTAGAAGGGTTGGACCACTAGAAGAAATAGTAGTTTCTTCACCAAGTAAAGCACTTCATGGAGATCAGAAGACACCTCTACAAGGTGTGCACTGATGACCTAGTTTGTTGGTGTGTTCCTGATGCTAGTCAATTGTACATTCTCTAAGATGCTCATGAAGGTCCTTGTGGAGGATGCTATGCTGGGAGATGCATGACCATTAAAATCCTGATGGTAGGGTACTATTAGCCAATAGTTTTTAGAGATGCCCATAATTATGTCCACTCTTGTGAACAATGCCAATAAGATGGTGGAATGACTGCTCGAATGGAGAGACCTCAACAATGGATTCAACCACTAGAACCATTCGACATCTAGGCCATTGATTTCATGGGTCCCATCACACCCATATCAAATGGAAAGGCATACATGATAGTTGCTATTAACTATTGTATGAAATGGGCAGAAGTAGTAACTATCATCAACTATACATCCTCTATTACTACTTGGTTTGTACAACAAAATGTTGTAAACAGGTTTGGTATGCCACATGCATTAATTTCTGATAATGGAACTCATTTTACAAGCACTACTTTTTAGAAGCTCATGCAACACTTGGGGGTTGAACATAAACTCACAACATCTTACCATCCCCAAGCTAATGATCAAGCTGAGGTTACCAATAGAGAAATCACAAGAATATGAACAAGAACTGTTAGCAAATATAGGAAGGACTAGAGCACAAAACTTAATGATTCCCTTTGGGCCTAATGCTCAACTTGGAAACTTCCTAGAGGCTACTCTCCCTATAAGCTTATGTATGGAAAACTACTAACACTTCCTATTCAATCTAAACTCCATACACTTTCAATGGCTTGTGACCTTGACCTTGACTTAAGTCTAGCCCAAAAAGAAAGACTAATGAATCTCAATCTGCTAGACAAAAATTGATTAGTAGCCTTATCATCTAATGAGTTACACAAGGCCTATAACAAAAAGCATCATGACTTGAAAATTAGAAAAGTCAAATTTCAACTGGGAGACAAGGTTCTTTACTGGAACCCCACATAGGTACCTCAATGAACTAAGTTCCAAACATTGTGAGAAGGATCTTACATCATTTATGAAACTTTTCCTTTAGGGGCCATGATGATCTATAAATCTGAGAGTCCAAATAAGAAATAGCTGGTCAACATCCAACAAATTAAACTTTTCCATGAGCATACACCAGCTAACACAACAAGTACTTCATCAGATGGACAATCGTGCTCCATATTTCGAATCTCCTCCTCCTTTCACCTTAGTCATGGGAGAGATGGCCAACCATGCTAATCATTTAAGTGGCTCTCCAGTTTTTCAAATTTTTTGTTTTACAACTTTTTATTTTACACATTATTTATTTTGCATCTTTTTATTTTTATGTTATTAATCTTTTCTAATTTTTTTTTCACAACATCGTTAGTATATTTTCTTTTCTTGAATATTTTACACTTTCTTTTATTTTGGTGTGATTTTCTAAATTTTTGTTAATAAGTGCCAAGTACATTGGTAATGCATTACTTGATGGTGGTATGTACTATACTTTTTATTTGATTGTTGGTGTTTGGTCTCTAGCTTTGAATTTCATTACAGATAATTAGGACATGGTTTCTTTTCATGTAATAGGAAATGAGTCCACAACATCCACCCATCCACACATTCTATAGTTTTCCTTGTTTTGGAAAGGTGCAGTCCCTTTTTCATTAATAAAACTTTAATAAATTTGTGAATTTTGTAGTTTTTGAAATTGAGAAGGATTTAAAGGTTTGAACAAGGTGTGGCTTCAAGGGGATTTGGTATTTTTTGTGCTTTTCTGTTTACTTGGGTGCATGTGTGTTTCCATGAAGTTCTTACTATTCTATGCCAATCAATAAAGGAAGTTGAATAAGTCCTTGCATGGTATGGTTCTCATAAAAAAATAAAAATAAGACAAAACAAAAATGATGAGAATTCAAAGCACATCCCTTGGACAAAATAAATGCATATGTCTTTGCATGGTGTGGTTCTCAATAAGAAAAGAAAAAAAAAAGAGATGGGGATTCAAAGCACACCCATTGGACAAAATAAATGCATGTGTCTTTTCTTGGTGTGGTTTCCATTTTAAAAAAAATAATGGGAATTCAAAGCACACCTCTTAGAAAGAATAAATGGGCTACAAGAACTAATTATGGGACTAGTCCCCTCTAACTAAGGCCCTTCCTCAATTCCCACTTCTTCTCTAATTTAGAATGGTGGTTGTTCTATGGGAGCACTCTTGTGTCTTAGGGGATGGATTAGTCATAGAATGTCAATGCAAAGTCACCGAATGTGGTTGATTTTGGTCTAGACTAAGGATGGATTCTATCAAGTCATTTAACCAAAAAATCAACAAGGGACTTCATGTAACCTTAATTAGGAACTCCATTCCACTCTCTCTCATCCATCTATGCTTTCCATGTCTCACCTCATTGCTAATTTTATGTGTTGGTTCAATGTCTTGGTTTGATGTGTTGGAATTCTTAGTTAGTTTCTTTTAGGTTTTTGTACTTAACTTCTATAACCATTAATAATCCATGGAGCCCATGGACTCTTTGGTTTGAAGTTATGCAAGGGCATAAGAGGCCTATGCCTAGTTTGGGAAAAACCCACTTGCATATCCTTTGGTTGGATTAGTTAAGTTCTTTACCCTTAGACATTTTTGCAATGAAAATCTTTTTGTTTATCCCATCAATAACATCCAATGGTACACATCTTCACAACCATTTTTAGTGAACTTTCCTTTTTATTGTTATGAATTCTAATACCCTCTTCAAATATTTCCTTGTATTGAACTTTTTCAAATTTAATAGACTGCTTAATTTAATTAACCCTATCTATCAGCCTTCTTGCTAACACTACTCAAGGAACCAATCAACCATAATCACGAACTAGTTGAGTGTAACCACCAATGAGACAAGGCATTTAACAGTTATGTATTACACATTGCATACTAATGCATGATTTTCTTTTGATTACAATGGGAAGCATAGACTGGAAGTGGGATCATCTTCACCAAGGATGATGTAGCAGTACCACACAATGAGGATCATTCATGCTTGTTGGATCTCTTCTCTCTCTCTCATTCTTCTGCTGCCAAAAGTTGTTGGATGTTAATATTTTCCAAGGTGTTCACTCCTCTTCTCATGAACACCAAATTTTGTACACTTAGGCACTCAAATGTTGTATGTCTATTTCATCTAAGTTAGTTTGTGTGAGAGTCCATAATCCCATAGCTACCCAATATGTTATGTTGTAAAGAACTTGTTCTTGCTCTTCTTCACTCAAGGATGAGTTTTCATTCAATCGTGGGGGTATGATGAAACATGTTTATTATTGGCCCTAACATTGGGTACCCAACATTAGAGCCGTGATGTTGGGGTCTTGATGCGATGTTGCATAAGCGACATCAAAGCATCTACCCTAGGTCTATAAATACTACTCATGGGCTTTCATTTTGAGTCAATTTTTGGTCATTCTTAGTCAAAGTAGTGAGGCTCTTGCAGTTGATTTTCCTTAGAGTTAGAATATTTTCTAAGTGCCCATAGAAGGAGTCTAAACTGTGTATGGTTCTTTGTTCAAGCATTAATGTACCTAAGCATAGTAGTGTGATGGGAATAAAATGAACTCTTTTGACAATCCTTGTAGCACTAAGAATAGATATATATTTTCTTTAATGCATTTTACTTTCTCACTTTTTATTTTAATGCATTTGAATTAAGCAATTTATTTTTAGCAATTAATGAATGCAAGCACAACCACTTCGAGCATTCATATAGTACTTGGTAACCTAGCAACGCTTAATGTTTGGTAGCCTAGTAGTGCTATATGTGTTCAAGATGTGTCTAGGAAAGTGGGGCGATTACTTCTGTTAGGTAAGATACATAATAGACATTAGTTTTCAATCTACTCTACCCTTATTCTTGTTGTAGGTGATTACTTCCATAAAATATAAAATGACAAAAATTCATATACCTAAATTACACTTAAACCATATCCTTGAGCCTTAAAAGTGTAGTTGGGAAGACAACAAATATTTTTAATGTCATTTCACTTCCTAGAGAAACTAGTGTATGAGATAAATATAGGTTCATAGAATTGAAATGGATCATGTGTAATGCCTTAGTGATTCATATGGTTGGGCATAGGGGTATCTCGTTGCTCATCAGGTACCATGAGATAATCATGAGTCAACCATGACTTATGGTTTGCTAATACATGATCAAGCCACTACTCATGATTTCATTCTTGATCAACCTTTTAGATGAATCTTCAAGCAAGGTTAGCTAATCTTAAAATCTCAAAGGGACCTTACTTCCACTTTGCACTAAAAAGACATGACATTTAACATTAGAGCATATGTTTCAAGCTTGGGAGTTTATTTTTTGGAATGATTTTCTTTTGTAAAAGTTGAAAAAAAATCAAAAATGGTTTCTAGTAATAAAATCTATCAAATAATATTAGAGACTTTAACTTAGAGATCAAGATCTCAAGGAAAGCCCATACTTCAAAGGTTGGCAATAAAAAGAGTCAAGTAAAGCTCATCATCATGTCCTTCTCCTTAGTCATTTTCATATGTCTAGTATTAATCTCCTCATGTTGTGAACCTAGTTATTGTAAATTCCCATAGAGAAATCTATTTTGATATCAAAAAATAATTATTGTAATGACTAAGAGTAAAGACCTAAAGAGGTCAAAACAGGCTAAAAAAATTCATAGCCCTAATATCAAATACCCAAGAGGCAAGATGATCCAAGAGGTTAAAATAGGTTTAAAACCTTCTCTAGTCTAATGAAAATTCAAGATATTTCAAAATCAAATTCTCAATATAAAAAATGTAAAATTATCTAAGAGACCAAAAAAAACTATATGTGCCAAGTGAGATAAAGAAATATCATTATGCATAATGGAGATCCATATAGGATCCAAGTTCTCAATAAAATTAGTGGCATAAAGTTTTAAAAGAAAGGCATTAAGGCTAAAAAGAATAAATAACAATACCACCAAGGAGATCATCAAAGAAGAAAAAAAAATATAAAGAAGGAAAACATCAAGAAATCAAGACATGGAAGCATCCAAGTATCAACATTAAAGATGGGATGCGATATCACATGGGCCGCGATATCACATCAAAAGCTGTGATATCGCGTATGCGATATCACAGCCCATCATCAGTTCTATAAATAAGAGGCGGCTCTCCCTTGTTTCTCCATCTAGATCTAGACCTTAGCCAAACTCTTGCCATTTTCCATTCTAGAGTTAGAATAATTTCCATGTGCCCGCAGTAGGAGTCCCAAAGTAAACAGATCTTTATTCAAGCAATTTTGTACCAAAGCACACAATTGTGTACAACAATAAAGATGAACTTTTGGATAAAACTTGCAGCATGTGGACTAAGAAAAATAGGACTTTAATTATTGTTAAAATTTTAAATTCTTTCTTAAGGACTTAATCTCTCTCAAACCTCAACTCTCATAGTTAAGTGCATTCAGTACGACTGCTTTGAGCACGTGCATTACGCTTGGTAATCCTAGTAATGAATAGTGTTTGGTAATCCCAGTAGCATTGCATTAGTTCAGGGTGTGAACGGCAAGTGGGAACGAATACTGATGCTAGGATAATTAGAGCTTAGTTAGTAAAAGTTAGTTAATTAGTCTCTTCACCCTTTTCCCTCTTAGCATAGGCAATAAAAAGATACAAGACATAAAAATCATGTACCTCAAGTTCACTTAACCATACAACTGTGACAAATACAAGTGAACTTGGGAAGACAATGACTGATGAACCTTAAGTGTTCCATAAGGCATGTAAGCACTTAGTCCTTGGAGTTCAACTGGATCATGTGTGAAAACGCTCATATTCATATGGTTGAGTGTAGGGGTGCCTTGCCACTCATCATTGGCACCGTTGCCGAGGACTTAGTTGTTTGTGCACTAAGTAGAACATAGGATATCATTCACATTGCTAGGAGCTTAAACAAACCCTTAGGGTTGATTAGAAGAAAGAAAATTAAACAATGGTAATTAGCACACCGAGTAAGATAACAATGTCTTCTTCTTCTCACAAAATCACTTCACCACCTAGGGATCACACAAGAGGCAGTCAGTGGCACAACATACATAACCAAGAACTATCAATTCCTCAACAATTCAGTGTAGTATATACTCACCATGATGAGTATATACCCGACTTTACCTTTTTCTTCCATCAAGATGAACAACTGTGATGGAGAGACTTGGAGGGTAACATAGTGTTGCCTCTAGACAGAGCTGCCCCCAACATGCTCCTTCATGCCCTTGCATGAATAGGCATGTTACAATTATATGTTGAGTACGTTGCATGTGATTACAATGCAAGGGAGTACCATCCCATAGAAGTGCAACATCAACGAGACTCGCAGTGGGAGAGTTACCATACATCGTTGAAGGGCAAGGAGCCCCATAATAGTTAACCCATCATAAGAAAAATCAAGCGTGGTGAACCCATTTCAATGGGTTCTCCACGAAACGATGTTCCCCCTCCTAATGATGGTGAGGAGGTGGGGTATCAGAACCTACACTCCATGGTTCACAACCCTAGTTCTGATCCCCATGAACACCAAGTGTTTAATGAGGGAACATTAACACATGACAAGGGCGGGCAGTCTGATCGACATCACGATCGAGGCTGTAGCCACCAAAGAGAAGGTAAGAAACATCATCATGGTGATGGTTCCCCTTCTTCTTCAACTTCATCACATCATTCACCCTCTCCTTCTACATTAGGACACAGTCACAAAGAGCATAACCATGAGGATAAGGGTAAGCATAATGAGAGACCTCGACGAGAGAGTCGAGAGTGAGGACGAGGGCATTCTAGAGAGTCAAGGCATAGAAGGGAAAGTAGAGACCCACGTAGGTATCATTGTTGCCATGAAAGAAATGACAACAAAGAACCCCTACTAGAAACCTAAAGTATGTTAGACATTACAGAGGCTGTTAGAATACCTACAAGGCACCAAAAAGATAGTCGGATCAAGAGACTAGACATGAATAATATCCCATGATTTGAGGGGGGATACAACACTAATCCACAGAATCATCTACAGGCATTTCATGATGCCTCTGCCTTGTAGAATATTGAGAACAAGTGGCAAAAGTTAAAGTTATTTCCTAGGACACTCATGAAAGAAGCGGAAAGCTGGTACCAGTCCTTAGAACTGGAATCCATTCGAAGGTGGAGTACAATGCTAGAATTATTTAATGATAAATATCAAACATACTCCTGAGTGTCCAACCTACGTAAGTAGATCCAAGGATGGAAACAGGGTAATCATGAACCCTTGGATGCTGCCATGGGCTGATATTATGCACTGTTACATCGTTGCCCAAGCCATGGTTACGCACAACGGGATCAACTCCACCACCTCGTAGATGGGCTAAGACACGAAACTAGGAGAACCCATGGAACATATTCCCAAGGGAGACTATTAGAACTTAGGTCCCATGAAGTTCATAGATTGTTGGAGCAAGTAGCTAAGGAAGAAGGAGAGCTATGGAAAAGAGAAAGCATGGAAGAGTATAACCACGATCCTTCCCTCCGAAAGAGAGGAGTAAGATTCTATGAGGAAGAGGATGAGTCATCACTCGAGGAGTTGGTGAATAGAAAAACCTTGCTGTTTCAAAATTTAACAACCGAAGTGTCGGCTAAGGTAGATCAAATGTGGGACTCCTTAGATAGTAGATTTGAAATTGTTTTAAAAATTGTAGAGGAGTCTAAGGAGCAAAGTAGTGACCATGATAAGAAAAAGAGGAGAGACTTAGACCATGCACGTAACAAGGGCAAGGAAAAAATGACTATCACTGATGAGGTTGTGGATTCCAATATGGACGATGAAAGTGGATGTGAAATATTCTAGTATGACCATCCTAAGGGATGTTTCCCAATAATCTCACATCTGCAAGAGTCTGGGATGTATGCACTCAACCCAATACTTAACAAACAACAAGCACCACAAAGGTTACCTTATCCCAAAGGTAATCCAAGGCAGTTCCACCAACTCTTAACGTATTATCCAAGTGGAACTTTGCCACAACCTATTGAGCAACACCAGTAGTGGCAATACCCATAGTCATGGGGGATGCCACCGCCTAGGAAACAATACCCTTATCGGCAACCAGATCCATATAGCTATTATGTATAGTAGCTGGTTTCTCCAAGTGAATCTGATAGTCACATGACCCCACAATGGCACTACCAATTTTGAGAGTATTTTAAGAGTCCCTCTCCTAGAAGAGACACTCCACATGCATACCATCCTCCGAATCCATCCACATCTCTTATGCCGATAGTTCCAATACCACCTGCTCCAACGATGCATGGGGAATTCCCCACTCAACCGCAGCAATGTAATGCTATGAGAGCTATAAACCTTCAACCCACTACTGGTTCTAACAACCGTACAAAGAGAAGACCTTTCTTTAGAACCAATAGTCCAAACAAGCTCTCACAACCACAAGTAGTTGAGTCTATGACCACTCGTCCATCAAGTAAGGCTTCCGAGCTTCCTTCAAACCAACAAAGCTCAACACACATGGTTATGTGAACACATATTGTCACAGACTGGATAAAGGTGGGCCACCTTCCCAAGAAATTTTCTGACCCTGGAAGTCCCTTGATCTACCTCCAAGTCGCTGGGAATGAACCATATAAGGCTTTTCTTGACTCAAGTTCTAGAGTCAACTTAATATCATAAGAGATGTATAAAGCCTGAAACTTGCCTCCACTAAAGAAGAGCAATATTCAATTATAGATGGCTAACAAGTTCATCACTATTCCTTTGGGATTGGTGGAGGACATTGTTACCACTATGTGTGGTTGGTCATACCCAGCTAATTTCCTAGTGATAGAAGTTAACAATAACAAAGGGGATTTCCCAATTATAATGGGGAGGGCATGGCTAAGTACCATAAACACATGCCTAGGAATCCATGATCTTTCCCTGGAAATATCTAAAGAAAACTCTTATGAAAAGATCAAGAAGAAGAAAGTTCCATGCATCACATATAGTGATATAGAGGATGATGATGTATAGGAATGTTCAACACTTCTTGTATGCAACCGGTGTGCCCAAGAAACCAACATAAAAAAGTGCTTGTATGTAGCAACCACACAACAAGGAAACACCCAGTGGTTGACAGTTGATCCAGAGAGCAACTTACCAACATGCATGGAACTAACCAGGGGAACAAATTGCAACCACAACGAAAGCATATATACATTGGAGTATGAGCGTCGTCAACTTCCAACCCTTAATCTAAAAACATTAGTTGGGAGAAGTTGGACACTTCTAAAAAAATTAAATAAGTGCTCATTATTTTGGATCTCTCCCTTTCAATCCATTCATGGGGGAGATGGCCACCTATGCTAATCATTGAGCCCTCAGTTCTTTTTAGGTTTTTTGTTTTACACATTTTTGTTTTACAATTTCTTTAACTTTTCTTGTTTTTTTTTTACAACATCATTTATACTTTTTCATTTCTTTGTGTGTTTGATTACTTTGTTTGATTCATCACTTAATAAGTGCTTTGAAGATGGTATGAACTGTATTCCATTGATTGCTAATGTTTGGTTTTTACCTTTAAGTTACAATGTTGATACTAAGGTATGGTTCTTTTGATATAGCAGGCAATGAGTCCACATTATCCATGCATCCATAAATTTCTATGGTCTCTCTTGGCTTGGATCTATACAGTTCCTTTCTTCAAAATAATAAGAACTATCAATGAATCAGTAACTGGGCATTTCTCAAACTAAGGAAGGACTCAAAGATTGGAAAAGGTATGGCTTCAAGGGGATTTGATGCATTTGTGTTGGCCATTCTCTTGGGTTGGATGTTTTCTTCTTGAGTCTTCTTACCATTTCAATGTTACCTAATTATCAGGAAGTTGAGTGAATAAAAATAAAAATAATAAGTCTTTGCATGGTGTGGTTCTCACGAAAAAAACAAAAAAAATAGTGGGAATTCAAAGCACACCCCTTAGATGAAATAATCACTTGGGCTACAAGCACTGGTTATGGAACTAAAATAAACATGTTCCCTTTAGCTAAGGCCCTTCTCACTTCCTATTACCTCATCTTTCATTTTGTCGGAATGGTGGTGGCTCTTTGATGAAGGCATTCTTGTTACTTAGGGAGGATGGATTAGTTGAATGTATTAATACGGAGTCATTGGATGTGGATGGTTTGAGGCCAAATTTGGAATGAGATCTACCAAGTCACATTAATCATTAAATACACAAGGGGCTATACACCGCCTTGTTTTTGATATTCCATTTCATTCTATTCTTTCCATCCTTCTCTCTCCATTTATCACCTCATTGTTGGTTGTATTAGTAGTCTATATTTTGGTTGACACATTGTTTTCTTTTTGGTAAATTCTTGTGGTTAAGACTTTAACTCTTACTTCTAAATGACATTTCTAGAGCCTACGGACTCTTTGAATGTGGGTTTGTTAGGGCATTAAGGGCATGAGATTGCTTTGGGGAGGACCCACTAGCATTCCTATTTGGTGCATCCGTTGATTTCTTTTCCTTAAACATTTCTGCAATCACCATTTATTTTTTTCATTTCCATCTCTAACATCCATTTCATTGGCATTAAAGTTGTTTCTTTTTCTCCATCTTCCTTATTCCTTTTCTTTTTCTCCATTCTCTTGCTACCGGAGGTTCGCTCTCAGTCATGGGGTCCTGGCCCAATTTTTTCAATTTTCTCTAAACCCCTACACCTCTGGTAGGCACCAATATTATATCTCCAAAACTGCATCAACCATACCACAACTCAGCCAATGGACCTTACACCAAAGCAAGGTATCAATTGTATTACGATTCATTTAACCTTACTAATATAATATTGTGTTATGTGTGCAGATGGCAATCATGCAACAACGGATTGGATCTGGAGGAAACACTCAGAATGGATTGGTGCTGAAGTAGTTATGCAAGGAATGAGATTGATGGCATGCTTACGGATAGACAAGAAAAGATGCAATATTGGCATTGGTAGCAACAAAACTTCTTTCTCTCTCTCTCTCTTAGCTGCCAAAAAGGCTGGATGTCAAATGTACATAGTTTTCACCCTTGTTGTCATGAACACTAGTTTTGTCATGTTTTGTAATGATGATCCATGCACATGTCATCCCATTCACCATTAGTTCCATTCAAGTCAATAATCCCATACCTTCCCAATATTTTGTAAGGAACTCGAGGATGAGTTTTCATTTAGTCATGTGGGTATGATGGGATGCGATATCACGTACGCAATATCACATTGGAAGTTGTGATATCATGTACATGATATTGCAGCTTGTCTCTAGTTCTATAAATAAGAGGTGGCTCTCCCTTGTTTCTCCATCTAGATCTAGACCTTAGCCAAACTCTTGCCATTTTTCCATTCTAGATTTAGAATAATTTCCATGTGCCCACAGTAGGAGTCCCAAAGTGAACGGATCTTTATTTGAGCAATTTTGTACCTGAGCACACAATTATGTATGGCAATAAAGATGAAATTTTGGATAAACCTCACAGCATATGAACTAAGCTAAATAGGACTTTAATTATTGTTAAATGTTTAAATACTTTCTTAAGGACTTAATCTCTCTCAACCCTCAACTCTCATAGTTAAGTGCATTCAGTACAACCGCTTTGAGCATGTGCGTTACACTTGGTAATCCCAGTAACAAATAGCGTTTGGTAATCCTAGTAGCGTTGCATTAGTTCAGGGTGTGAACGGCAAGTGGGAATAGATACTGATGCTAGGATAATTAGAGCTTAGTTAGTGAAAGTTAGTTAATTAGTCTCTTCACCCTTTTCCCTCTTAGCATAGGTGATAAAAAGATAAAAGACATAAAAATCATGTACCTCAAGTTCACTTAACCATACACCCATGACAAATACAAGTGAACTTGGGAAGACAACGATTGATCAACCTTAAGTGTTCCATAAGGTGCATAAGCACTTAGTCCTTGGAGTTCGACCAGATTGCGTGTGAAAATGCTCGTATTCGTATGGTTGAGTGTAGGGGTACCTCGCCACTAATCAATTGACAGATGAAATAAAAGAAGAAGAAGAAGAGAGAAAAGATAGAAGAAGACTTCATCAAGCATCAAGAAATAACCATGAAGACTTCACCAATGCAAGTTCCAAAGATAAGGCATAATTAAGAGAGATCTCATAAAGCAAAGAAAGAATTATTAAAACTTCATCAAATCTACATCAAAGGAGGGATTTTCATAAATTAAGGTGATGTACATGTGATTTCATTCCAATTCTCATGATATGTACAAAATGATAAAAATGTAAAAGAAAATGTAGAACCATGAAAGAATTCATAAACATCAAAATGTGAAGGAATAACCTTTTAAGGAGGGAAGAAAAGTTTAAAAAAGAGAAGGGAACATGAACAAGAAAGAAGAAAACAAGTCAAAGTGGATCCTTATAGCAACTTAGCATTCATCTCTTACTTGGGATCACATAAGAATACATAAAAACATAATTTTCCCCTCTCACATGTGTTGGGACCACTTCAAAGCCATGTGTCATGTGGAGAGGTGTTGGAACTGTATGGATTACCTAATCCTCATCTAACATCCACTTAATATCCTTTTATAACCTCATTAAGATGTAATTTTTAGCCATATTAGTAGCTAACCTACTTCATTTTTTGGTTAAGAGATCCAACCATGGTTTAGTTTACCATATTTCGAAAGCTTTATAGGGAGTTGTGTGGCCATTGTATTAACACATCAAGAGAATAGTTCATTAAGAGAAGATACAATAATAAATAGAAAAGAGAGTAGAGAAAGTTACGAGAGGATAGATATCCCTAAGAGGTAGAGTGTGCTCATAAGCACCTTCATATCCAACCATGTTATTGTATAAGAGAATGTAAGGAACTCCTCCATCATTTTATAGTGAGAAGAGTGACATAAGCACCTCCTCAAGAGACAATTTTTTTGATGCACCATGTATTCAAACTAGAAAATAAAATAAGTTTATATTTACCTACATTTGTATATTTATTACTCTCTTAAGTTTTGTTATTTTAATGCACTCCCTAGTTGAATGTAGAATGAACATCTCTCTCTCATATTTATCAAGAAATGCTATCAAAGAAGAGTAGTTTAATTAAATTTAGCATATTAATTATATCATATATATCATTTGGTTTTATCATTTCAAGCATTTCAAAATTTCAACCTTGTTTTAAATTTCATTCCAAGTTATCAAAAAAAGATTTCAAAATATAAGCCTAAAATTCCAAGTGCTATATTAATAGAATCCCTTAGGTAACTCTATATGAGTCAAAGATAATCCTCTTATTTTGTGGAGTAATTTTGGGCACTTTGTGATGCCAAAATGTTGTTCAAACATGGGTCTAAGGTATTAATTTATCTCAATATCATTTTCCTCTTTGAATTCATCTCATGTGGTCAAATAAATATGTTTAGCGCTTAATTTAAACACTTCTTGCATTATTCTAAAGGCCAAACCATCATTCCCAAGTTAACTCTTTTATTAGACTCATCAAAATTATCATAAATCTTAAGCTACTTCTTATAATCTTATTTTTCAGTAAAACCACAAGCTATTCATAACCCATGGTAAACTCATGATATATTCAAAATTAAAATGCATCTATTTTCAATTACCATGACCTCACCATAACTTGTGGTATTACAGAACAAGGTCCTCACAACTTGGGGCTACTCCATTACTACATAGAAGCTTGAAGTAAGAGAAAAACATCATTAAAGTGATCAAAAGTTGACCACAACCCATGGTTAGACCATCATAAATTCACCACAAATTTTGGTCTTCACAAAATAAAGGAAGAGGTAGAACGTAGAAAACCCAAAATAATAGAAAGATTTATAACTTGACCATGACCCGTGGTCAAGTGGCCACAACCTTACCATGACCCATGGTGAGGTAACCACAAGCTAGTAATGACTTATGATTAAGGCAAAATCACACCAAAAGCCAAGACAAACATTATAGTAGTTCTAGATACAACCATGACCTAACCATAACATATGGTTAGGCCTCCATAACTCTAGCAAGATATGTGATCAAGAAACCATGATCTAGCCATGATTATGGTTATGGTTTTTAGCACCTTCATAAATCATGACCTTACTATGACTCATGGGTAGGCCCCACAAGATAAGCATGAGTTAACCATAATTCATGGTTTCCTAAACTAGGACCAAACCACTACTCATGATCAACTTTTTAAGAAAATCTTTAAGGATAGGTGGTATTAGGAGCTGAAAGAAAAAAAAAGCTTGCTTCCACTATGCACTAAAAAAAAACACGACAATGACAATTAGAAAACATAGACAACTAAGATACCTTGGCTTCTAATTGATGGTATATACAAATAATAATAATCTAAAAAATACATAACTAAGTTAACTTGACTTCTCCTTAGTGCATGTTGAAAAATATTGTAAATATCCAAATACAACATGTTCTAAGTTAATATTGAAAATATATTACATATATATTATAATATAATATCAATGATAGGCAACCATAATTTTGCAAATTTTTCAAAATGGGAAACTTTAAATGATTCCTATATTTTATGGACCAAAAATGTGAAAAAAGCATCAAATTCACATACTATCCTCAGATAATAACTTTATTACACTTCATCTCAATTTATAAATGTAGTTTCTTTCAAACTGATCCAATGTTCATTGAACCTAGAACTATTATCTAATTTTCTAGAAAATTCTAGAGAATTATAGTGGCTAATATTTTTGGCATTACTATCTACTTTAACTTCACTAAGGAATGATGATAAGAGAGGAAAACTACCATTGAAGAAGATATTAAAAACATTTTTGCTAGATATGAAGATGGATAGAGGGTTAATCTTGAATTGTATGAAAAGTAATTCATTAATTTTACATACATTGATCAATTAAAATAATGAGTAGAAATGACATGGACCAATCTAAATAATTAACAAGTAAATATAATGTAATTTGATTGAGTATTAGTTGTAGTCATTATGGGGATCTATTTATGCCTCGTGGTGAGTGCCCTTTGCTCTTCACTTAAGTGCTTGACAGAGCTACAAATTAATCTTTAGGTGGGATTGGTTAGGGGCTAGACCCCTATTATGAAGAAAAATTCCTTAAGAAACAGGTGAGGAAAACATTGAGCTTACTATACTTAATAAGGTTGGCTAAATAACATCATATTTTAACCTAGTCTATTATGTCATAGTCATAGTCAACTACAAAGAAGTAGTCTAATTTTTACACATTTAGAAGGTGGTTAGTATGGAGTTGAGTCAAATTAATAAAAATAATATTTCTTCTACTAATAAAAAATTTCTTATCATAACTATCCATTTGGTTTAATAAGTAATGAAGCAACACCTTCTTCTTGATGAAGATCTTCCTATTTATGGTAGAAGTATGATTATTCCATTCCAATTCATGAAATCCAACTTTCATAATTAACATATGCACTGGATGTAAATTACACTAAGGAATGAGGTATAAAGTTGAATAACTTAATATTTCTTTTACAAGTATTGAAATGAGATTTGATGAAAAAGTAATTTATGAATTAATAAAAAATTATGTTATGCACTAGTATAGGTTACAATGTAATGATGGGTTGGTATATTTAAGAGTATTTATCAAAACTTCATTTAGTACCTAAGCTTCATTGTTTCTTAATTGAAAGAATTTTGATTCTCTTTTTCATTATTATAAAATTCTGCATAGAGATATGTGAGATATATGTCCATAGCCTAGTAAATAGATCTAAGAAAATATTGATCTAGATTTTTGTTTCTATATTTAGTATCATTAAGTGTAGATCTAAGATCTAGACATTACAATTCAAGCTTATACCCATTGATCATGAGTAGTTTTGTGATGATAAAATCACTTGATTAGTAGCCAAGAAGTAACTAATGAAGTATAAAAAGAAACAAGTAACATAGTATGTGTCTAAGATCTAGGTAAAGTCACATGGTTTAAATAGTGGCATTATAATAGAGAATTAGACGATTGAAAAGATGGTATAGGAAAAGAAACAAACGGAATTTAGTCTAAGACACCTCTAGGAAAAGATGATGAAAGAAAATTTGAAGATCAAATAGTTAAATAAGGAGAATTAAAACTTATCTCTGAAAGAGGTCTAAGTCATTCGCTAAAATTTTAGGATTAAGATTAAGGCTTAGTATAATGAGATAAAGTATAAAGAGGTGTTTAAGAAGTATTTTAGAGATCACATTAGGTTATAGAAAAAAATTAACAAGAAGGAATTCAAGATAGTTAAGGCCAAATTAAACATTACACTTCAATAATCTACCAATATTAAATGGGTAAGTATCCTTAAAGGGATTAGCATGATGAACTAAAATAAGATCAAAATGAAAGAGCTTTAAATTGAGGATATGATCCATTATCTAGTATTGGCTAACATCAAATATGTCAGCCTCAACATGTTAATAGTTGGAAGATTAGGTGATCAAGAATCATATAAAGGTGCTAGAGGCCCACGGTGGGTGGACACGCACATTGGTGGTGAGGGTTTTCCTACAGTCAAGGTTGCAAAATGGTGTCAGGAAAGCACGCGGCCCAGGCGTGGGCAAGTCACAATAATGGATTCATCAGCTTCTGCATTTCCTTAGGGAAGTTTATCTACCTCACCTCAAATTGATTTTCTTTTACTGGATGATATTTTTGAAGTAGTTTCTAAAGATTTTACATCTCGTTTTCTGTTTTTTCAAATTGTGGGGTTTTTACCAAGGTCCCCAAGTTTAAAGACTCAAGTCCATAGCCTCATTTAGCCCCATGGCATTTAGGTTTCTCATGCTCATTACTACGCTCATCATTTCATTTTGGTAGAATTATCTGATACTTCCCAGTTCAAAAAGGCTCTCTCTAAAAAAAATTTTCCAATAAGAAATGCAACCCTAATCGCACGCACTTGGAGTTTTGACTTTAATGTCAATGACCTAGCTTTTAATATAATTCCTTGTTACGTAGAACTACCCAATCTTCCACTCATTTTCTCATCTGTTGAGAGGGACATTATTAGCACCCTGGGCCCTATTATTTCCGATCATTGTACGGTGATCAATGGAACTCAAATTCGTTGTTATTGTATTGAACTAGATATAGCCATTCGGAAGACCTCATTAACCATCCTTGCTGGTGGAAAATTCTTCACCCAAAAAGTGGACTATTTAAAGGATACTCCTAAATCCTCCTCTCAGTCTAGCCTCTCCAAGCTACAGAAACAATAGTCAGGTACTCACACCTCCACCTAGGTCATCCCTTCAAACGTTGTCAAGAACTCATTCTCGGAGGATGAGTTCATGGTGGCCAGTGGAAGGAAACGAGTCAAAGCTTCCTTTCATTCTACTTCTCCCTCCAACTCCTCTTCGCTAGACACTTCCATGGCCCTTGTCCCCACCAACAACTCCTTTGCCCTCCTATCAGGAACAAAGGAAACTGATACTTCGACTCCGAAACCTTTCGTTGACCTGCCATCCAAACTACCCCTTGTTTCTCCATGAATCTCCTTTCTTGGAACATTCGAGGCCTTACTAGTAGGCTTCGACGAAAGTGAGTAGGAAAATTTATATCTAGTCTTAATTTGGCTTTTGATTTCATTCTCCTTCAAGAAATTAAGATCTCAGTTGACCTTTTATCCTATTCTGCCCACTGGTTTCTTCCTCACTCCTTACTCCTAGCGACATCCCATGCAAGTGGGAAAGGAGGTGTGGCCATTCTCCTCTCACCCTACTGGAAAATTAAAATCCTTCAAAGTGGTTCTGATTCTGGGCATAGAGTTTCCTGGGCCACCTTCTCATCTTGGCATGGCCCTTTTGGCATTTGCTCGATATATGGCCCACATGACTCCACAGAACAGGCTCTCCTTTGGCATGAACTTGCTACTTCTCTCCCCCCAATGCCTTGGATATTCGGAGGAGATTTTAATATCGTAGAATTCCCTCAAGATAAGCTTGGAGGGGTGTTTCTTCAACTACCCAATCTCAAGTATCAGGCCTGGTCCACATTTAAGAAAAGATTTTACCTCTCAGATGGGGCAGACAACTCCACGTGTGATGAGACGCGACTTACACTAGGCCGCGATATCGCG